>WNWK01020915.1:0-34967 GCA_009830355.1 Cherax destructor | reverse complement strand
AATAATGTACTTTAAACTTTTTTCCCTCTATTCTGTTTATTGCAATATACAGTACACTACTGTATAAACATTTAAAAATATACAAAAAATGTTATAAATGCTGAAAAGATGACACTAAAACAATGTCAAAAATAGCACCCCCCACTACCATTATAGTTGCCCCTTGGGGCAAGGAATTCATTTACCAACATGGTCAGGAACAGAACTGCGTTGTTAAGCGGGGAGGGGTTCACACACATACACTCATTTTTACCCAAAATATTTGTAGTCTTAATGTGGGTGAGAGGTGAGTAGTATTTATTATAGGAAGTCAAGTGTGGGGGGTAAAACCCTGCCCCCCCCCTACTACGATTTTGGCCCCTAGAGTTTTTTTTTTTTAACAAGTCGGCCCTCCCCCCGAGACAGGGTGATCTAAAAAAAAAAAAATCCCCAAAAATACATTCTCATCATTCAACTTTTTCCCTCATCTACATAATCACTGTTTTTGCAGGCGCCCCAGATAGCAGCTGAGAAAAAAAGTCCCCCCCAACTGTCACTGCCTAGATATAAAATGTTATTAAGTACACTTATTACTTATTAAAATATTTGTAGTCTTAATGTAGGGTGAAAGGTGAATAACCGATATAAAAACAAATAAACGAGAGAGAGAGAACGAGTAAATGAGAGAGGATGGAGCCACAGAGTATGTAAACAAACAGACGAACATTTTTATGTCTGTGAATCTTATATCATAATACAAACACCTTACATTGTGTACAAGTTGCCTCCACATTAGTAAAGTAGAATAAATAAAGAGCAACACTCCAGTTCTCATATAACAAACCATTTTTAGAAGGAATCACGCTCTGAATGAAGGCATACAAAAGGAATAATTTTCTACAGCTACCCCCAGTAATACTATTGTGTACACATTTTCTTTGGTGTTGAACTTGAGAAATCATTATTCTTTCTGACACTCTAGACAAGACGACTGGAAAAACATCTCATATTTATGTTAATTTATTCTACTGTGGGAGTATTTATCATGTTCATATGTTACATAGTGTGTTTATTATGTAATTTTGAAAAAAATATCAGAGATGGATTAATCAAAATGTCTATATTACGTAATACAGTGGTCCCTCTGTTTTCGTGTATCTCTGTTTTCGTGTATTTCAGTTTTCGTGTAGTTTTTTCGTGGAAAATTGCCCTCTGTTTTCGTTTGTTCCCTCCGTTTTCGTGCTCGGTCCGGAACCTGTCCACCAGTGCCGCGCACATACAAAGGCCGTAGGCCACCACCCACGCACCTCCCACGCACCTCCCACGCACCTCCCACGCACATTGCCACGCAGTCTAGCATTGTTTACGCTTGAGTGAACATCACCCCAGGAGTTTATACAAAATATTTATTAACAATTCATTGTTTTTGGGCCTTGATTATTGTGTGACTACTAAATAAGCTACCATGGGCCCAAAGAAAGCTCCTAGTGCCACTTCTTTGGTAAAGAAAGTGAGGAACACCATAGAACTGAAGAAAGAAAAATTAGAAAAATATGATAGTGGTGTATGTATTGCCGAGCTCGCCAGGATATACAAGAAAGCCCCAACAACCATCGGTTCCATTGTGTATAAGAGAAAAGCAATCACTGAAGCTAATGTTGCGAAAGGGGTGAATACAATAACCAAACAGAGATCACAAACAATAGAAAATATGGAGAAATTGTTGTTGCTGTGGATAAACCAAAAACTGCTAGCGGGTGATAGTATTGTGCAATCCATCATACGTGAAAAAGCAAGGCAGTTGCATGCCGATCTTGTCAAGAAAATGCCTGGAACCAGTGATGTTGATGTTGATGAATTTAAGGCCAGCAAAGGCTGGTTCGAAAAATTTAAGGCGAACTGGCATACACAGTGTTGTAAGGCATGGTGAGGGTGCCAGTTCAGATAAAGATGGGGCTGAAAAATTTGTGCGCGACTTTAAAAAATATGTAGAGGCTGAAAATTTCAAACCCCAACAAGTGTTTAATTGTGACGAAACAGGCCTCTTTTGGAAGAAAATGCCAAGGAGGACCTACATCACGCAGGAGGAAAAGGCAATGCGAGGACACAAGCCTATGAAAGACAGGCTAACTCTAATGTTGTGTGGTAACGCTAGTGAGGATTTCAAAGTGAAGCCTTTACTCGTGTATCACTCTGAAAATCCCAGAGTGTTCAGGGACTACAGTGTTGACAAGAGTAAATTGTGTGTGTTTTGGAAGTCTAATGCTAAGGCATGGGTCACTAGGGAAATTTTCCTGGAATGGTTTAATCAAGTGTTTAGCCACAGTGTGAAGAAATATTTATTGGAGAATAAATTGCCACTTAAGTGCCTCCTGGTAATGGACAATGCTCCTGGTCATCCTCAAGACTTGGACGACCAAATGTCTAAGGATTTCAGATTTGTAAAGTGAAGTTCTTGCCTCCTTACACCACTCCTCTCCTCCAGCCCATGGACCAGCAGGTCATTTCAAACTTCAAAAAACTGTACACCAAAGCAATGTTTCAAAGGTGTTTTGATGTGACCAATGACACTAAATTGACCCTAAAAGAGTTCTGGAAGGGTCACTTCGATATCTTCCATTGCATAGGCCTTATAGATAAAGCTTGGCAGGGAGTGACCTCCAGGACGATGAACTCTGCTTGGAGAAAGTTGTGGCCAGATTGTGTCCCAGATAGGGATTTTGAAGGGTTTGAAGCTAACCTGAGGAGCCTATGGAAGTTGTGGAAAATATTGTGGAATTGGGGACTTCCATGGGGTTGGATGTGAATAGAGAGGATGTGGAAGAGTTGGTGGAGGACCACAATGAAGATCTAACCACTGAAGAGCTGCAAGAGCTTGAGCTGCAACAACAACATAACATATCTGAGGAAATTGCTTCAGTGGAGGAACAGAGATGTAAGGTGCCTTCTTCAGAGATTAAGGAGATTTGTGCAATGTGGAGTAGGGTGCAATCATTTGTGGAGGAACATCACCCTGACAAAGATGTTGGAATCAGTCTCATCAACATGTTCAATGACAATCTGTTTTCCCATTTTAGGGACATTTTAAAGAGATGCCAGACACAGAGCTCTCTGGAGAGATATTTAGTGCCACAGGTGTGCAGTGACTCTCAAGCTGGTCCTAGTGGGATTAAAAGACAAGAAGGGAAGTGACCCCAGATGAGGACTTGGTACCTAGAGTCCTTATGGAGGGGATTCCCCTTCCAAAATTAGGGACTCTACCCTCTCCCTCCTATCTCTCTTCCATCCAGCAATATCAGTCTTCAGTAAGGGTAAGTGCCACATTCATTTCATTCATTTGTGCATGTAAATCTATCTTTAAGGCCCCCCAAAAAAAAAATTTCCAAACTTCTGGGTTTCTGGAACGGATTAATTGAATTTCCATTATTTCTTATGGGGAAAATGGTTTCAGTTTTCGTGTGTTTCAGTTTTAGTGCCTCCCTATGGAACGGATTAAACACGAAAACCGAGGGACCACTGTACTTGTGATGTTTGCAAGGCCAAGTACAGTTGATGAGGACACTGTAATGAGGAGAGCGGCAAGTCTGGTCACCAGAATCTACTAGCTTATTCATCATACTGGCTTTCATCGTACCTGCGACTATTTACTTGAAAATAGACTATTGTACCTGAAATTATGTACCTGAGGTGTCTTGTGTGACACTACGTTATGAGGTGTCTTGTGTGACACTGTTATGAGGTGTCTTGTGTGACACTATGTTATGAGGTGTCTTGTGTGACACTGATATGTTATGGTGTCTTGTGTGACACTGGTGGTGTGTCTGGTGTGACACTGGTATTGTTACCCGGAGTGTCAGGTATTCAGTGGTGCATCCAGAGAGTTTGTGACGGTGGCACGACACAAGTTAAGAGTCGTGTATTTGGTGTGTGTCATAACGCGGTGCAAAGGCTTTATTAGAGATGGGTTCTGTGCCATGTGGCACAGAGAAGGTGTCGTGTGACACAGTGAAAGTGTCTTTATGGTACAGGACGGGTGTCGTGGAACTCCGGTGGAGAAGGCGTATCATGACAAGGTGTGGTAGTGTCCTGTGACCCGCTGACGGCAGCGACTTGACACTGCACTAAATATATGATTTTGCTTGTGACTTTTATCTTCTACAGTCATCCCTTGGTTTCGCTTGTCCCAGTTTTCGCCGATTTTGGTTTCGCCGACTTTTTCAGGGAAAATTTGTCTTAGTTTTCGCCGATTGTTTAGTTTTCGCCGACCGTATTGGACCTGTCCACCAGTGCCGCGCACATACAAAAGCCGTAGGCCCGCCACCCACGCACCCCCCACACACATTGTCACGCAGTCTAGCATTGTTTATGATTGAGTGAACATCACCCCAGGAGTTTATACAAAATTTTTTATTAACAATTCATTGTTTTTGTGCCTTGATTATTGTGTGTGACTACTAAATAAGCTACCATGGGCCCAAAGAAAGCTCCTAGTGCCACTTCTTTGGTAAAGAAAGTGAGGAACACTGTAGAAATGAAGAAAGAAATAATAGAAAAATATGATAGTGAAAGTGAGAAACACGATGGAGTTTAAGTGTAGCAGGCATGCAAGGAGTGTAGCATGCATGCAGGGAGTGTAACAGGTATGCAGGGAGTGTAGCATGTATGCAGGGAGTGTAGCATGTATGCAGGGAGTGTAACAGGTATGCAGGGAGTGTAACAGGTATGCAGGGAGTGTAACAGGTATGCAGGGAGTGTAGCATGTATGCATGGAGTGTAACAGGTATGCAGGGAGTGTAGCAGGTATGCAGGGAGTGTAGCAGGTATGCAGGGAGTGTAGCAGGTATGCAGGGTGTGTAGCATGTATGCAGGGAGTGTAACAGGTATGCAGGGAGTGTAACATGTATGCAGGGAGTGTAGCATGTATGCAGGGAGTGTAACAGGTATGCAGGGAGTGTAGCATGTATGCAGGGAGTGTAACAGGTATGCAGGGAGTGTAACATGTATGCAGGGAGTGTAGCATGTATGCAGGGAGTGTAACAGGTATGCAGGGAGTGTAGCATGTATGCAGGGAGTGTAGCAGGCAGGGAGGGAGTGTAGCAGGCATGGAGGGAGTGTAGCAGGCAGGGAGGTAGTGTAGCAGGCAGGGAGGGAGTGTAGCAGGCAGGGAGGGAGTGTAGCAGGCAGGGAGGGAGTGTAGCAGGCATGCAGGAAGTGACCCCGGATAAGGACTTGGTACCTAGAGTCCTTATGGAGGGATTCCCCTTCCAAAATTAGGGTCTCTTCCCTCTCCCTCTTCCCTCTCTCCCATCCAGCAACATCAGTCTTCAATAAAGGTAAGTGCCACATTCAGTTCATTCATTTGTGCATGTAAATCTATCTTTAAGGCACCCCAAAAAAATTTTCCAAACTTCTGGAACGGATTAATTGAATTTCCATTATTTCTTATAGGAAAATAGTTTTCGTTTTCCCCGATTTTGGTTTTACCCGATCCATCTGGAGCGTTAAAATCGAAAACCGAGGATGACTGTACTATGATTTTGTGTATACGGAAAATATTGTTTTTACACAAATTATTAGATTGATTTTACTCAGATTATATGCTTTTATATTAATAATATATATAATATAATAAATATCTGAAATATGAGATTTTACTTAGTATCCCAAACAGTCGTTTATTACAAATGTTTTATTTATTTGTAATAGAGGTGAACGAAAACCGAGGGTCCACTGTATAAATATAGATGTAGGTAGGAGGTTGGTAGACAGCAACTGCCCAGGGAGGTACAGTGAACCCCCGGTGCTCGATGGCGTCAGAGCTCGGCCAAATCGGTGTTCAACGGGTTTTTTTTACAATATTTTTGGCTCTGTATTAGGCGGCCACTCGGAGTTGGGCGAGTTGGCTATCCGTCCCGGACGCGTACGCGTGGGGCTGTGGCCCAGCTGGGCGCCCAGGTACTCAGTGTGTTATTGTTTACAATACCACCCACGCATTCATACCATATATATTGTCATTATTCCAGTGTTTTTAGTGCTTGCAACTGCTAAATAAGCCACCATGGGCCCCAAGAAAGCTCCTAGTGCCAAGTCTGTGGTAAAAAATGTGCAGGGAGTGTAGCAAGGATGCAGGGAGTGTAGCAAGGATGCAGGGAGTGTAGCAAGGATGCAGGGAGTGTAGCAAGGATGCAGGGAGTGTAGCAAGGATGCAGGGAGTGTAGCAAGGATGCAGGGAGTGTAGCAAGGATGCAGGGAGTGTAGCAAGGATGCAGGGAGTGTAGCAAGGATGCAGGGAGTGTAGCAAGGATGCAGGGAGTGTAGCAAGGATGCAGGGAGTGTAGCAAGGATGCAGGGAGTGTAGCAAGGATGCAGGGAGTGTAGCAAGGATGCAGGGAGTGTAGCAAGGATGCAGGGAGTGTAGCAAGGATGCAGGGAGTGTAGCAGGGATGCAGGGAGTGTAGCAGGGATGCAGGGAGTGTAGCAGGGATGCAGGGAGTGTAGCAGGGATGCAGGGAGTGTAGCAAGGATGCAGGGAGTGTAGCAAGGATGCAGGGAGTGTAGCAAGGATGCAGGGAGTGTAGCAAGGATGCAGGGAGTGTAGCAAGGATGCAGGGAGTGTAGCAGGCATGCAGGAAGTGTAGCACGCATGCAGGGAGTGTAGCATTCACGCAGGGAGTGTAGCATTCAAAGAAAAAGGCCAGTAACCCCAGAAAAGAACTTGCCACCTGCAGTGTTAATGGAAGGGGATTCCTCTTCCAAACACTAGCATACTACTCCATCTTCTCCCCTCCTCCCGTGTTGCACACATCAACAACTCTTCAATAAATGGCAGTGACATGTTATTGTACTATTATTTCTTAATTTTTCATAAAAATGTGTATAATTTAAGGTCAAAAAGTTCTAAAAAATATTTTATTTTAATACTTTTGGATGTCTGGAACGGATTAATTTTATTTCCATTATTTCTGATGGGGAAAATAGAATCGGAGTTCGACCAAACCAGTGGTCGTCGGGCCCTCTGGGACGGATTACCGGCGAGACCGGGGGCTCACTGTACTACCGTCCTGCCAAGTGAGTGTAAAATGGAAGCCTGTAATTGTTTTACATGATGATAGGATTGCTGGTGTCTTTTTTTCTGTCTCATAAACATGCAAGATTTCAGGTACATCTTGCTACTTCTACTTACACTTAGGTCACACTACACATTCATGTACAAGCATATATGTACACACCCCTCTGGGTTTCTTCTATTATCTTACTAGTTCTTGTTCTTATTTCCTCTTATCTCCATGGGTAAGTGGAACAGAATTCTTCCTCCGTAAGCCGTGCGTGTCGTAGGCGACTAAAATGTCGGGAGCAAGGGGCTAGTAACCTCAGTGGGAGACGGCCGACTTGTTGAAAAAAAAAAAAAAAAAAGGAGAACTTTCATTTTCCTTTTGGGCCACCCTGCTTCGGTGGGAAACGGCTAACGTGTTGAAAGAAAGAAGAAGAAAGATGTAGGTAGTAGGTTGGTAGACAACAACTGCCCAGGGAGGTACTACCGTCCTGCCAAGTGAGTGTAAAACTGAAGCCTGTAATTGTTTTACATGATGGTAGGATTGCTGGTGTCTTTTCTGTCTCATAAACATGCAAGGTTTCAAGTACATCTTGCTACTTCTACTTATATACACCCCTCTGGGGTTTTTCTATTTTCTTATTAGTTCTTGTTCTTGTTTACTTCCTCTTATCTCCATGGGGAAGTGGAACATAATTCTTCCTCCGTAAGCCAAGCATGTCACAAGAGGATACTAAAATGCCGGGAGTAAGGGGCTAGTAACATCTTCTCCTGTATACATTACTAAAGTTTAAAGAGAAACTTTCATTTTCCTTTTGGGGCACCCTGCTTCGTGGAATATGGGTGGTTTGTTGATAAAAGAAGAAAGATGTAGTAATCACAAAAGAATCGAAGCAGGAGTTCACATACCATACTAGAAAAAGCCTGACAAAGTCTAATTGAAATTAAACTGGAAAAACCTATTCTAAATGAGCTAACATACATGGGAAACTATTCCATGTGGTAAAGACACAGTAGAGAGAGAGAAAAGTTGGCAACACTGATAAAAGAAACACTACAAGCTACAGAAATGCAAATAATTTTGAAACTAATAAATATCAAAACAAAGATGACAATCTCTAAGTAAATACGTATAACTTACCATTTAACAATGCATGGGAGACAGAAGAACTTGACAAGTTAAATCAGGGTCTGTGAAATAAGGCCTAGAGAACTAAACCTGGATTAGCAACCCAAGAGAGAGAGAGGATAACCCAGGAAAGCTAAGCAGTTTGACTTCTTCCATTCGGATTCTTGATGGGTCTTTCACCTGCATGCAACCCACAACAACCTATCACCTATCAACTTTTAGGTATCTATTTGCTGAAGGAGTAACAACAGCAGGTGTTAGACGTGCCCATACATACTGCCTCGCCTAGGGTACTTTCCAGGTACTTTCAGCTCACTCAGTATTTTACCACTACACAATGAGGCACAAAGGGAACATGTAAAGCAACTATGAAGGTCAAAAATACTAGAAACAGTAGTTATTAGAAAAAGAGGAAGAAATTCTCAATGAACTACCAAAGCAGCAAGATTATAAGCAAAGAAAATATGATTTAAAACAGAACAGCAAGGAGAAAATAGAAAAATATTACAAGGAACACTACTGTATACAGTACTAATAAAAAGGGGAAACTCAAACATCTTAGTACATTATGTGGCTGGAATGATAATGACTAGCATAAATGAGAAGTCACTGTAAATATAATATAGATGAACGTAAAAGTTCAAAGTGAGTGGGTAAGTGTGAGAGGAACACCTTTGTAGAGATATGCACTATGTCCCTTGATTGTAGTACAGTAGGGTCCCACTTATACCGCAGGTTAGGTTCCAGGCTACCGCCAGAGCCTCTTCTCATAGCGACATACTCGTTTACAGACAACTCGGACTTACGACGGGTTCTCTGACCAGTATGCATACCTAAATAATGTACATTAGAGCTTATTTCCTCTATTCTGTTTATTGCAATATACAGTACACTACTGTATAAACATTTAAAAATATACTAAAAATGTTATAAATGCTGCAAAGATGACACTAAAACAATGTCAAAAATAGCTGACACAAACCCACTACCATTATAGTATGCTCCTTGCTTAGCGACGAATTCATTTACCAACATGGTCTTAGGAACAGAACTGCGTTGTTAAGCGAGGAGAGGCTGTACACACACAGTACACTCATTACTTACCTCAAAATATTTGTAGTCTTAATGTAGGGTGAGAGGTGAGTAGTATTTATTATAGGAAGTCAAGTGTGGGAGGTATAACCTGCCTGGCCACCCCACCTACTACGACATTTAAGGCGCCTAGAGATTTTTTTTTTTTTAACAAGTCGGCCATCTCCCACCGAGACAGGGTGATCTAAAAAGAAAGAAAATCCCCAAAAGAAAATACATTCATCATCATTCAACACTTTCACCTCACTCATACATAATCACTGTCTTTGCAGAGGCGCTCAGATATGACAGCTGAGAATAAGTCCCTCCCAACTGTCACTGCCCTAGATATAAAATGTATATTACAGTACACTTATTACTTACCTTAAAATATTTGTAGTCTTAATGTAGGGTGAAAGGTGAATAACCGATATAAAAACAAATAAACGAGAGAGAGAGAGAACGAGTAAATGAGAGAGGATGGAGCCACAGAGTATGTAAACAAACAGACGAACATTTTTATGTCTGTGAATCTTATATCATAATACAAACACCTTACATTGTGTACAAGTTGCCTCCACATTAGTAAAGTAGAATAAATAAAGAGCAACACTCCAGTTCTCATATAACAAACCATTTTTAGAAGGAATCACGCTCTGAATGAAGGCATACAAAAGGAATAATTTTCTACAGCTACCCCCAGTAATACTATTGTGTACACATTTTCTTTGGTGTTGAACTTGAGAAATCATTATTCTTTCTGACACTCTAGACAAGACGACTGGAAAAACATCTCATATTTATGTTAATTTATTCTACTGTGGGAGTATTTATCATGTTCATATGTTACATAGTGTGTTTATTATGTAATTTTGAAAAAAATATCAGAGATGGATTAATCAAAATGTCTATATTACGTAATACAGTGGTCCCTCGGTTTTCGTGTATCTCTGTTTTCGTGTATTTCAGTTTTCGTGTAGTTTTTCGTGGAAAATTGCCCTCTGTTTTCGTGTGTTCCCTCCGTTTCGTGCTCGGTCGGAACCTGTCCACCAGTGCCGCGCACATACAAAGGCCGTAGGCCCACCACCACACCGCACCTCCCACGCACATTGCCACGCAGTCTAGCATTGTTTACGCTTGAGTGAACATCACCCCAGGAGTTTATACAAAATATTTATTAACAATTCATTGTTTTTGGGCCTTGATTATTGTGTGACTACTAAATAAGCTACCATGGGCCCAAAGAAAGCTCCTAGTGCCACTTCTTTGGTAAAGAAAGTGAGGAACACCATAGAACTGAAGAAAGAAAAATTAGAAAAATATGATAGTGGTGTATGTATTGCCGAGCTCGCCAGGATATACAAGAAAGCCCCAACAACCATCGGTTCCATTGTGTATAAGAGAAAAGCAATCACTGAAGCTAATGTTGGAAAGGGGTGAATACAATAACCAAACAGAGATCACAAACAATAGAAAATATGGAGAAATTGTTGTTGCTGTGGATAAACCAAAAACTGCTAGCTGGGTGATAGTATTGTGCAATCCATCATACGTGAAAAAGCAAGGCAGTTGCATGCCGATCTTGTCAAGAAAATGCCTGGAACCAGTGATGTTGATGTTGATGAATTTAAGGCCAGCAAAGGCTGGTTCGAAAAATTTAAGAGGCGAACTGGCATACACAGTGTTGTAAGGCATGGTGAGGGTGCCAGTTCAGATAAAGATGGGGCTGAAAAATTTGTGCGCGACTTTAAAAATATGTAGAGGCTGAAAATTTCAAACCCCAACAAGTGTTTAATTGTGACGAAACAGGCCTCTTTTGGAAGAAAATGCCAAGGAGGACCTACATCACGCAGGAGGAAAAGGCAATGCGAGGACACAAGCCTATGAAAGACAGGCTAACTCTAATGTTGTGTGGTAACGCTAGTGGGGATTTCAAAGTGAAGCCTTTACTCGTGTATCACTCTGAAAATCCCAGAGTGTTCAGGGACTACAGTGTTGACAAGAGTAAATTGTGTGTGTTTTGGAAGTCTAATGCTAAGGCATGGGTCACTAGGGAAATTTTCCTGGAATGGTTTAATCAAGTGTTTAGCCACAGTGTGAAGAAATATTTATTGGAGAATAAATTGCCACTTAAGTGCCTCCTGGTAATGGACAATGCTCCTGGTCATCCTCAAGACTTGGACGACCAAATGTCTAAGGATTTCAGATTTGTAAAAGTGAAGTTCTTGCCTCCTTACACCACTCCTCTCCTCCAGCCCATGGACCAGCAGGTCATTTCAAACTTCAAAAAACTGTACACCAAAGCAATGTTTCAAAGGTGTTTTGATGTGACCAATGACACTAAATTGACCCTAAAAGAGTTCTGGAAGGGTCACTTCGATATCTTCCATTGCATAGGCCTTATAGATAAAGCTTGGCAGGGAGTGACCTCCAGGACGATGAACTCTGCTTGGAGAAAGTTGTGGCCAGATTGTGTCCCAGATAGGGATTTTGAAGGGTTTGAAGCTAACCCTGAGGAGCCTATGGAAGTTGTGGAAAATATTGTGGAATTGGGGACTTCCATGGGGTTGGATGTGAATGAGAGAGGATGTGGAAGAGTTGGTGGAGGACCACAATGAAGATCTAACCACTGAAGAGCTGCAAGAGCTTGAGCTGCAACAACAACATAACATGATCTGGAAATTGCTTCAGTGGAGGAACAGAGATGTAAGGTGCCTTCTTCAGAGATTAAGGAGATTTGTGCAATGTGGAGTAGGGTGCAATCATTTGTGGAGGAACATCACCCTGACAAAGATGTTGGAATCAGTCTCATCAAAATGTTCAATGACAATCTGTTTCCCATTTTAGGGACATTTTAAAGAGATGCCAGACACAGAGCTCTCTGGAGAGATATTTAGTGCCACAGGTGTGCAGTGACTCTCAAGCTGGTCCTAGTGGGATTAAAAGACAAAGAAGGGAAGTGACCCCAGATGAGGACTTGGTACCTAGAGTCCTTATGGAGGGATTCCCCTTCAAAAATTAGGACTCTACCCTCTCCCCTCCTATCTATCTTCCATCCAGCAACATCAGTCTTCAGTAAGGGTAAGTGCCACATTCATTTCATTCATTTGTGCATGTAAATCTATCTTTAAGGCCCCCAAAAAAATTTTCCAAACTTCTGGGTTTCTGGAATGGATTAATTGAATTTCCATTATTTCTTATTGGGAAAATGGTTTCAGTTTTCGTGTGTTTCAGTTTTAGTGCCTCCCTCAGGAACGGATTAAACACGAAAACCGAGGGATGACTGTAGTTGTATTCACAGTTTCTAAAGTCTCATTTGGTAGAATGGAAGATATATTACAGAAGTAGAGATGATTTTGATTGGTTTTAGGACAGAAAATAGCTTGAAATTGAGCTCAAAGTAGGGGAAAAGTTCAATTTTTGCCAATGTTCAAGGGTAAACAAATCACATCACGTGTCCAATACACGTCAACTTGTGGGTCTAATATGCATTCAAGAAGGCAATGATATTATTTAAGTAATTATTACAATACTGTATAACATTAAATCTATTTTTTGAATAAAAAATCAAAATGGAATTCATGTGTAAAGCCTGGGAACATAACTAATGAACAGAGAAAATGTTATTTTAGTGCCAGGAATGCCTGCGCTGTTTATTCTGGACTCTATTTTGAAGCTGGAATATTTTGAAATTTGTGTGAAATTGGCCAAATTACCAATTTCTTTATTGGGTAGTTGAAATAGATGATTGGGCGGTTTCTTGTGCTCAATTGATAAAATGGAAGGCACTAGCAAAATAGCTAATAATTTGGTCCACTGGAACAATTTAATTGGCCTAAAATAAGACTCAAAGTGAGCAAAATCGCCAGTATAAATATTGCTGACACAGCAAAATTAGCAATAGAGTAATTTTGTAAATTTTCCGTCAAATTTTGTACTTTTTGTTTTATTACCTTCAAAAAAAGATTCTCTACCATTTCACAAGAAAACAATTTTTTTTTTTTTTAATTTTTGGACCCTGGCAGCAATTCTCAGATTAGGGGTCTTGACCCTCAAAGGGTTAAGCAAAAAAAAAAAAAGTGTTTGATGATAAGTTGCAAGCATTGACAGTAAACACTAAACATGTTAATTTCTTCCATATATACCTAACATGATAGTCAATCTTTCTTCTGAGAATGTGATTCTATAATTGTTTATACTATTTACTAGCGAGTATAATGTAACATGTCAGAAAGTGTGTTGAGACAAAGATATGCTGTGTCAAAGAACATGATGACCAGGGTGGCAGATTCTACAACCCTCCCCCCAATAAATCATTTCACTGATGCCACACAGCTGCAATTCTAATACAGTATTAATAAAGATTATCTCTTACTTTGAATCACTTCTGTTATATATAATTTCCACTAATTCTTCAACCTGATATGATGCATAAATTATATAAAACATCTGTATCAAGAAGTTTGGAAAAGGAAACAGTGTGAGGATTTCCAGGCCAAATTAGCCTTCACCACAAACAGTGCAACACAATACACTGCAATTACACACTGCCCTGCTGTGTTAATCCAGGGTGTAACATTACATTATTGTTACCTATTTGTCACTATTGGTAAAAATGGTAAATACATCAATGCCAGTAGTGTTTTCATCCTGAAATGGCACACTATCACAGTACATGACATGGGATAGCATCATTACAATGTGTGATGCACTTTTGATAGATGCTGAGTTAGCTTGCAAATGATCACAGTATTTCCTCTTCCAACTTTTGAAATACAGAGGCTTCATACAATTGAAGCATCAAGTGGGGTGAGAAAAGTTTGTGGGAACTTCATATTGTTATACAACTGGTGAATGATAAGAAAATAGTAATAAAAAGAAATCACAGAATGGGTGTGACTTGAACCCATGGCAGAGAGATGATTCTTGGAGGCATCCATGCAGCTACATTACTTAAAAATTAATTTATTGAGCAATTTTATAAATACACAATTCCCATGAATTCTTCCATCTCACATTATGCTTTAATTACAAAAAGCCTCTTTAACTTACAGCATGGAAGAGAAGACATGGTGCGCATATACAGTTTATCAGCAACACAGTGTATCATACATTACACTATAATTATACATTCACAACACAGTGTATCATACATTACACTGTAATTATACATTCACAACACAGTGAATCATACATTACTGTAATTATACATTTACAACAGTGTATCATACATTACACTGTAATTATACATTCACAACAGTGCATCATACATCACACTGTACTTATAAATTCCCGTGCCTTCTACAGTGGTAAGTCTACTCGGATGTATTTCTACAGAGAGTGGCGAGTACTATAATCCTCTTTACATTTTTTTATTTTTTTGCCTTATGTTTATGACGTAATCTTCGTTGTGCCAGTTCGCCCTCAGCCCTTACCAATTCGTGATAATGGTGCTCGAGTGTATCTGCAAAAAATTGCTTGCAGTGCAAATGACCACCATTTGTCCACTAAATAATTTATCAAAACAAAAAGAAAAAATTAACATTTACATTTGCCTGTGAAAAAAAATGCAACAACATATGCAACTTGTCAAGACTTTTTGTAAGCAGTCACCATGGGCTGGAGAAATGATAATTTAGAGTTATGATTTACCCTCAGAGAAATTTTGGTTTTAGTTGCAATTAAAAACTGGAGATATGATATGCATACAATGGTACAACTGTTGAGGGGGTAACATGATTAACCTTAGTTGCCCAAAATGCTCTGCATAACCAAGGGCTTTCTATATACAGTAGTATGCCAATGATGTCAGCTAGGTCTGTAATAATTGTATCATGTACTTGTAGAAAAAAGATTAATATAATGTATTATTATTATTATTACTACTACTCGGTGGGAGACGGCAGACGTTGAAAAAAAAATTATTATTATTATTATTATTATTATTATTATGGTTGGCATGTGTGGGTGGGCCTTAGCCAATCAGTGATGGGGTAGCTTGCCTCTTTGCCAGCATCTGAGCCAATGGGAGTGGGGTTCTGTGAGGGTGGCACAGCAACTAATCAGCAATGGGGTTAAATGTCCCTAAAGTAGGCATTTCAACCAATAGCAGTTTCTACTGTACAATAGTCTGTTTACTTTTCAGTTTGAAGGTATTATGAGTGTTTTTTCACAAATTCTGGATTATTTACCCTTCATAACTGCATTTGTATTAAAATTAAACCATCTTTTGTTGCATTAACAAGTCATCATGGCCCCTAAAGTGCACAGTAAGCAGGCTATTCCTCCAAAGATCAAGCAAGAAATTAGTGCACTGGTGACTGAGTATGGCTTTCCACAATCAACCATCTTTGCTATTATCAAATAAATAGAAATAATAAAGAATACTGAAGCGGCTGATGTATGTAAACTAGTGAAAAAAAAGCAGAGAAATTATCATAGAGATGAAAAGACTGGATAAAAGAGAAACAGATGAAGGAAGATAGTGCCTACAAATTATATCTGACTGTGTAAGGTACAGTAAAAGTTGCACTTCTGGGGTCTTGAAACAAATTATCATAAGACCATGTATTTTGGGGCTTGAGTAACAATAGTTTGTAGGTATGATACATCTTCTGGAACAGATTTATATCTTAACTCAAGGGACCACTGTAATTATAAGCCAAGTAGGGTGATCTGAAAAAGAAGAAACACTTTCACTATCATTCAAAACTACAAATATTCCTATCCCTCCAGCATGAAATACCATTTTTTTTTATTTTAACATATCATTCATTTCCCCTTAAGGCCTTGTGATCCAAAGACGACAATACTTTTTTTTCTAAACACAATGGCCATTTCCCACCAAAGCAGGGTGACCTGAAAAAGAAAAAACACTTTCATCATCACTCGCTCCTTCACTGTCCTCCTAGAGGCATGGCCTCCTTCAGAGTGCTGGCACTGTACTTCCCTACTTCAGAGTGCAGGAACTGTACTTCCCACCTCTACTCCTTGTTCAGAATGCAGGCACTGTACTTCCCACCTCCAGCACTCCTTCAGAGTGAAGGCACTGTACATCCCACCTCCAGCACTCCTTCAGAGTGCTGGCACTGTACTTCCCACCTCCACCCCTCCTTCAGAGTGCAGGCACTGTACTTCCAACCTCAACCCTTCTCCAGAGTGCAGCCACTGTACTTCCCACCTCCAGCACTCCTTCAGAGTGCAGGCACAGTACTTCCCACCTCCACCCCACATTCAGAGTGCAGGCACTGTACTTCCCACCTCCACCCCTCCTTCAGAGTGCAGGCACTGTACTTCCCACCTCCACCCCTCCTTCAGAGTGCAGGCACTGTACTTCCCACCTCCACCCCTCCTTCAGAGTGCAGGCACTGTACTTCCCACCTCCATCCCTCCTTCAGAGTGCAGGCACTGTACTTCCCACCTCCACCCCTCCTTCAGAGTGCAGGCACTGTACTTCCCACCTCCACCCCTCCTTCAGAGTGCAGGCACTGTACTTCCCACCTCCACCCCTCCTTCAGAGTGCAGGCACTGTACTTCCCACCTCCACCCCTCCTTCAGAGTGCAGGCACTGTACGTCCCACCTCCACCTTTCCTTCAGAGTACAGGCACTGTACTTCCCGTTGCAACATTCACCACAAATGCTTCATACCCATATAAGAGCGTTGGTACCACTATATTTTCATACATTTCCCTCTTTGCTTCCATGGATAGTGTTCCTTGTCTCCAAAGACTCCTCAGTGCACCACTCACATACTTCCTCTTGTCAAGTGTATGGTTCACCTTGTCTTTCATAGACCCATCTGCTGACAAGTCCATTCCCAAATATCTGAACACATTCACTTCCTCCATACTCTCTCCTTCCAATCTGATATCAAATCTTTCACTACCTAAATTTTTTGTTATCCTCATCACCTTGCTCTTTCCTATTTTCACTTTTAATTTCCTTCTTTTGCATACCCTTCCAAATTCATCCATCAACCTCTGCAACTTCGCCATCACTATTTGGCTGTCTTTCCGGAAGTGCGTGATATCACAATTCACATGAACTTGCCACTGTACCTCCCACCTTGAAAACTCAAGTTTTACTAACCAATTTGTCTATCATTTTATAAATATTACCTTGGTTACCTTGCTCACACTCCAACAGCACATCACATTCCCCCCTTTCCCCACACAAAAAAAAAAAAAAAAAAAAATACATTTTCTTCCAGTAACATGGTCATATGTGCCTCCTTCCAAACCTTCCTGGGAGGTTCCCTACTATACCATCTATTCATGCACTTGGCCAAACTATCTTATTCCATTCTGTCTCAATGAGCAAACTCTTTCAACAACCCATCCTCTGCTCAGTTACAACTTTTGCACCATCACACCATCTTCTAATTTCTTCACTTCTTATTCACTGAATAATATTTGTCCTACAAATTGATCTCAAATATGACATCACTGCTTCCAGCTTGATCCCTTCTACAACACTAAAAGATCATGCTTCATAATTATTCACTGCTATTTATTTCTCAAAGCTTTTAAGAATAAATTACTAGATTCATTTGCTGACATTTTTCCTGCTGCAGTGATATAGAGTAACCTTGAACAAAAATATTTAAGTCTAAGCAAGATCTGGAGATATACAGTGGACCCTCGGTTTTCGTTCACCTCCAAACTCGAACAATTATGTAAGTGCATTTTTGTAAGAGCTTTTGTAAGTGTATTTTTGGGGGTCTGAAATGACTACTCTAATTTACATTTGTCCTTATGGGAACAAATTCGTTCAGTAATGGCACTCGAACAGCATTCTGGAAAGAATTTTCAACGAAAACCGAGGGTCCACTGTACTTTTTTTTTTTAATTTTCATCAAAAATTATGTAGTACAGTATCTATAAATTTAGCCTTTATAGGATGGATGTGCTGAAAACTGGTGAACTAGCACACACCAGTCACACACACTATACACCAGGATGTGGCAGCTACAATAAGAATATCAACTCTCATGTGTGTTAAATCATGGGTTTGAGGCATGTCTATCCCTCCAAAGTGACAATTGTTTATTGCAATTTCTTTAAGCTTCACTCAATACATATTTACAATATCTCTAACAGTAACCAGGAAAATACATTATGTATGCATTCCTGCCCTTGCTTCTCAGAGAAAGAATGATTTATAAGTTACTCCTCACATTGTGAATATTTTTTTTTTGTCATTCTTTTTCTTTCAACAAACCAACAGTATCCCACTGAAGCAGGGTAGCCCAAAAAGAAAAAACAAAAGTTTCTCTGTTTAACTTTAGTAATGTATACAAGAGAAGGGATTACTAGACACTTGCTCCCGCCATTTTAGTTGCCTCCTACGACATGCATAGCTTACGGTTGAAGAATTCTGTTCCACTTTCCCATGGAGATAAGAGGAAATAACAAGAACAAGGACTAGCAAGAAAATAGAAGAAAACCCAAAGGAGTGTGTATATATATGCTCATGCATGCATGTGTAGTGTTACCTAAGTGTAAATAAAAGTAATAAGACGTACCTGAAATCTCGCATGTTTATGAGACAGAAGAAAGACACCAGCAATATAAAACAATTACAGGCTTCCATTTTACACTCACTACGTAGGCGGTAGTACCTCCCTGGGCGGTTGCTGTCTACCAACCTACTACCTAGGTTTTTTGTCATATGTGTAGTAATATTTTCTGAAATATCGCCACAACATATTTTTATTAAGCCTGTCAGTGGCTGTCACATAGTTCTACATCACTGATGCCAGGGTCCCTGACATAGATCTACACCTAAATTCTAGCAGCTTTAAATTTAGCAGGAGAGGCCTGGTGGGACAACATATGAGAGAATGGGTCAGTGTACACAGTATACAAAAAATCGGGGACCCCTGCAGCGCATTGTGGGAGCACTATATTTAGTACATCTTTTTCACCATGCCAGGTGGACACTCCCAGGCAAAATGAATGAGTTTTATTTCCCCAATGACTGCTTCAACAATGATAATTATGGAACCGATGATGAGTTCTTTGGTTTTGAACACAATGATCGAAAGTGATGCTTGGTGATCACTTCCTGACAACATTTGCCGCTACAGAAAAGATGAAATTGGCTCAAAAGAGATGTTATGTCTATGCACACACAATAAGGTGCCAAGGAAAGTGCAGACACACATGTTCTGTGTAGAAGTGTGTAAAACACCACTGTGTATGAAGAAGTGTTTCAAGGACTTCCACAGGTACATGAGCAGTGCCTGAATATAGGTACATAAATGTTAGAACAGTAGTAATGTGAAACATTTGTACCTTTGTGTGTTTACAATGATGTGTAAACATGTTTTGTAGACAATGTACTGATGACACTATTAGTATGGATATTGCACTGCATGCAACAGGTTGGATATATGTTCACTGTGCATAATATGGGTCTCAAGAGCCATGAAAGTTACTGGAAAATGTAAAAAAATAGAAAAACCTTAGAAAAAAGTACAAAATGATAAATCAGAAAAATATGGAGTGCGTAGCAATTGCCAAAGTTGCCATCAATGGATCACTGACCTTCAACTTCACACCTCTATATTTTGGTAAGTACTGAAGAGAAAATTTGTCTTTTTTGTTTCATTACCACCAGAAAAAAAAATTTTAATCTATAAGATTTTTTTTTTAAAGTTTGGATATTGAGAGCTTAGTGACAAATTTGTTTACCGACGTGGTCTTACGAACGGAACTCTGTTGTTAAGTAACGAGATGCTGTATTCATAACTGATTCAGTTGCTCCTGCACAGCATGATGTATTTCTTTTACTATGTCCATAGGTATGTCTGAATTTTTGGCTGAACCCTGAATGTTACTTTTTATGTTATTTTCAACGTCAATTTCACACTCCTGCAGTACGGGAGGTACTCAGATTCATTGTTCTCGATTTCTGTGTAATGACAGTGGTCCGCATCAGTTTGATTTTGAATTTTGTGCGTATCAGAGACCAGAGAGTTATAGATCTATTCTGAGTAGAGATTCTGGCCAATATACCTTTAATCTTTATAAATACACCTTTGTCTTGATCACAGAATGGTTTTGCAGACCATTCTTCCTGTCTACATCAGACAACTAGTGCATCTTGGATGTTTAACAGATCTATAAAACTGACACTTGACACACTAAATAAGTTTACGTCATATAAAATAATACACATAGGACATTCACTGTAAATCAAAATTTTATGTAGAAAAATTAATTTTGCCTTAAGTAGCATTATTACCCATTTCAGTGGCCACCACGTAGAACTATGTCACTGAGGCCAGGGTCTGTAATGTAGTTCTAAGTCATGAGCTCAGTTCACCCAGATAAGATGTGAACAACATATTTTAGCATAGATATGAGAGAATGGGTCTGCGTGGTGAGTGTGCACAGTATAAAAAAAAATCCTGCCCCGTGCAGTACATGATGGGAAAAGCAAAACTCTGACCATGTGTATAGTTTAAAGTAGCGACTGAATTGTTTTCAAGGATGGTATTTATGGTTTTATTGGCTGTGTCTTGGCATCATTTGATACAATGAAAGATATACAGTGGACTCCCGGAAATCGGCCATAATTCGTTCCAGAATGTTGAGTGGCATTACCGAACGAATTTATTCCCATAAGGACAAATGTAAATTAGATTAGTTGTTTCAGACCCCCAAAAATACACTTACAAAAGCACTTACAAAAATACACTTACATAATTGTTCGAGTTGGGAGGTGGCCGATTTCCGGGGGTCCACTGTATTAGTAAAATTAAGATGATTTTGATCAGTTTCAGGACTGGAAGTAGCTTGAAATTGGGCTCAAAGTAGATACCTTTGATACCTTTGAAGAGTTTCGAGAGTATCTACTCTCTGAGCCCGGCCATGGGCCAGGCTCGTCTGGTGCTTGCCTGGTCAACCAGGCTGTTGCTGCTGGAGGCCCGCTGACCCACATATCCATCACAGCCTGGTTGATCTGGCACCCGATGAAGATACTTGTCCAGTTTCCTCTTGAAGGCTTCTACACTGGATCCAGCGATGTTTCGGATATCTTCTGGTAAGATGTTGAATAGTCTGGGACCCCGGATGTTAATACAGTGCTCCCGTATTGTCCCCACCGCACCCCTGCTCCTCACTGGGTTTATTTTACACTTTCTCCCATATCTCTCACTCCAGTATGTTGTTATGGCAGAGGAAATGTTTGATTTTTGCCAATTTTCCTGAGGACAGGCAGGTACTGCCCCCACCCCCTCCACCCACCAGTTGGTTTTATGGGGTTTTAATAGGTGATTAAATTATTGGGACACCATAAACCATGACCAATGATTCCTGGTTATATTTTATCTGGGAAATAAAGTAAATCTATTTTTGTGTGAATATGAATTCAAAATAGAAAGCAATTGTAATATAGGAGAGGCCTGGGGACATGATTAATGGACAGAGAAAATGTTGTTTCAGTGCCTGGAATGTGTACAATGTTTATTTTGCACTCAATTTTTAAATTGGCCAAATTACCAACTTCTGTGCACTTGGTAGAGAAGCTGTAATAGTTAAATGGGAGGTTTCTTGTGGTCAATCGATATGATATCACTGAAGGCCGAGGTAGAAATTAGCCGATCGGTGGACAAGTATGATTTTATATTATGTTTATAGACATGTGGCATAAGCATTATTGTTGCAAAAAACAAATGCATTTCAGCTACGGTTGTCCCCTTCCACCGGTGTAGTCTTGACTGTGGTGAAATCACTAATTGCCATGGTGTAATCAAAATACTTGCTACATTCCCTGACAATATTTTCCATCAAAGGCTGGTCAAAGAACAGTTCGAAGAATTGCAGTTCACTTGCAGTGTTTACAAGGGAAAAAGATGGCAGGAATCCACTTTGAGTGTCATCCAATTGTTGGGGATTGGGTACAAAATTGGGATTTTGCTGCCAATCCCAAATGCGGTTTGGTGGTGGGTCCTGGACATCATAAGCTGGTTGTGGTTGTGCAGGTTGTGGTGTGGGGCTAATTGACAATGTCCTTTGTCCTGGACCTGCTGAGTCAGTGGTGTGGGTCCCAGCCTGGGCTGGTGCTGCATGCTGGCGGCACCACCACCTACTGACGCATGTGGTCTATCCATCCCAATTGTAGCCACATCGTCACTTTCACTGTCTATTCCAGGTGTAGGGCCACGAGATGTACTCCAGGATCCATACTTTTTACTGTGCCTATTACATACATAGAACACTCTATGCAAATATTAACCCACCACTCAAACTTCTCCTTACCAATTTTAACAGGACACATGACCATAACACTAGACACAGAGCACTCCTCGATGTTCCCCGTGTCCATCTAACACTATGTAAAAACTCAATGAATATAAAAGGCACGAAAATTTGGAATTCATTACCTGTCATTGCCAAAGAAACCCTGCCTGTACCCCAATTCAAAGCGATTCTAAAAAAAACACCTTCTCACCCAAACCTAAATGCACAATATCAAACATTCCCAACAAAGTAGAATAATCACTTAAATGTAAAAACCTGATTAATCACTTAAATGTAAAAACCTGTTATGAAAAATACATACTAAGCTAACTGTTTCTATAACATTTACATTATAATGACCACATAAACTATAATTGCAATGCAACTAATTGTTTTAAATTGTTATCTCACTCAGTTAATTGCATTGCTACAATTAATAAATTATTATGTTCAACTTATATTCAAATTTTACAACTTAGATACACAATTATACTTATTTTATATATTATCAACCATATTTTTTTACCATGTAGTCTACTATTAATTATTCTTAAGAATGCCTGCAATGCACAGCATATTAGGGGCTTTTGGCATGTACACCTCATTTATACCTATGTATCATTGTATCATGTCTACCTATGTATCATTGTACCATGTCTAAATAAACTATTACTATTACTATTACAGGATGTACTCTGTCCCTTTGGAATTGCACATGGTACACTACCCGAGTGCATGTGGCGTCATATAAACTAACACTTCACTGGTGAATATGATTCCTCACTATCGCTACTCGAATGGTCATCAAGAGCAATAAAATGAAAGTCCACGTCACTATCATCACCATTACTCAAATCCGAGGCATGGCCATGCGAAAACATTAGTTTTCTCTTGCGACGAGGTACAACTGAATGCACTAGAGGTGGAAGCTTTCGGCCACAAATTGTTCAAAACCATAGAATTCCTCTTCAGATCCACTTCCATCCATGTTAGAACTATCACTTGGGCAAAAGATATTCCCAATTCGCCGGGGAGAGCTTCCTAACCACGAGCATGATGAACAAAGTGTACTGAGATGGCGTTCCCACAATGCTATGCAGGTGCTCTGATTGTTGTTTACTATGCACACTGACCACGCAGACCCATTCTCTTATATGTAGGCCTACCAGCCTTCTCGTGCTAAATTTGATGCCGCTAGAATTTAGGCACAGAACTACAGCATGGACCCTGGCTTCAAAGCCATAGAACTATGGCACGGACCCTCAAAGGGATAATCTAGGGTAGCCGAAAAATCCAGAGCTTTCTCATATTCTATCACTTTTGTATCAAGAAAGATTAAAGCTTATTTATTTTTACATGTACTGTGAGGCTTAACCCTTTGGGGGTCCAAGGGGTCTCTCTTAAAACTCGTTCTCAGGGTCCACGAATTTAAAAAAAAAAATTATTTTTTCTTATGAAATGATAGAGAATCTTTTTCCGATCATAATGCCACAAAAATTATGAAATTTGATCGAAAACTAACGGAATTATGCTTTCGCGAAGTCAGCGGTATCCACGACATTTACGCATCAGCGATTTCGCCCAATTTGAGCCCTATTTTCGGCAAATTCAAATGTTTGTCTACTAAAATTATAGCCATTTCGCTAAACTCCATTTCTTCTATCGATTGAGTACAAGGAACTGCCTATTTACCAATTTCAACTACCCAAAATAGTGGTCAGAAAATGGCAATTTGGCCAATTTCACACAAATTTCAAACGATGCCAATTTCAAAATAGGGTCCATAATAAACAAGGCAGACATTCCTGGCACTAAAATAACATCTTCTCTGTTCATTAGTCACGTCTCCAGGCCCCTCTTACATTACTTTTGCTTTCCATTTAGAATTTTTATTCTCACAAAAAATAGAAGATTTACTGTTATGTATACAACAGCATCATTGTAAAAATGGTATAAATAATATCAGCCCACTTGTGCAAGAATATTAGACTCTCCAGTTGATGTATATTGGACGCATGGTGTGATTTCTTTACTCTTGAACATCGGCCAAAATCGAACATTTTCGCTACTTTGCGCTCAGTTTCAAGGTAATTGTCATCGTGAAACCAGTCAAAATTATCTCTATTTCTGTAATATATCATCTATTCTATAAAATGAGACTAAAAAAACGAGAATACAAGCATAAATACCATACGAAAATAGACTGCAAAGTCACTGTTTTAAACCAAAAACACGGTCAGAGTTTTTTTCCCCTCATTATGCACTGTGTGGTGCAGGAATTTTTTTATACTGCGCACACTGAAAGCACAGACTCATTCTATCACATCTAGGCCTAACAGCCTGTTTCTGCTTGATTTGAAGGCGCTAGAATTTAGGCGTACTAGTATGTCAATAACCCCAGGGCGTAAGACGTACTAGTACGACCAAAACCCCGAAAGGGTTAAGTCACATTCTCCTCCCACTTCTCGTTCCCCATACATCCACAATCTTACATCTTCTGATGAATGTGAGAATTATTCGAAAAATTAAGAGAACGGATTTTGTTTACAGGAAAATACTTCCAGAATCTGGCAACATTTTGGTGAAAATCCCATTGTAATACGA
This sequence comes from Cherax destructor, assembly GCA_009830355.1. Lineage (NCBI taxonomy): Eukaryota > Metazoa > Arthropoda > Malacostraca > Decapoda > Parastacidae > Cherax > Cherax destructor. Next base: position 9,885 of record WNWK01020915.1, on the reverse strand, counting down.
CATTTCTAAAGCAAATTATAACTATTCGAAACATATTATCTTACGACGCGCCACGTAAAAAAAAACTTGTGACCGCGAGACGATTTTTTTTTGTTTTCCTTAATTTTTTTTGTCTATTTTTCGTTCTAATACATTAAATTTACCACTCAACATCATTGCAGTGTGGGAAGAGGTTATTGCAGAGGTGTGAGGAGCCAAGAGGCAGTAAGGACGAGTATTGCTTGTTCAGCAGTCTGATCGGCGATCACAATATGTCTTATACCGACGCTATTTTTGCTAATACGCTATATTTGCTTATACCATTTCTTAAATAATAATAAATAAATACGATAAATGCGATAAATACAATAAAAGCATAATAAATATGGCAAAAATAATATTATTTGTATATTATACTGGAGGGTGCTGGCCGGCAGCAATGTATGATATACATAATTCAAATTCAAATTCTTTATTTCTGGTAATATTACAAAGTGGGGTTTACATAACTAATGGTGTTAGTTCATATTATAAAATACTTATTACAAGAAGGCCACTAGTATGCCTAGGTATGCCTAGGCATTTCAGGCAGACTTATACTAGATCTTACTCTATATTGACACAATAATTATACTGGTATTAAGGTTAGGTAATTGTAGTGATTAACTAGATTTACAAAACTGAGGTAGTTCAAAATATTTAAGAACTTAACAATTAGTTTATCTATTAATGGAAATGGTATCGTATTGGCATGAGACAGTTTCTATACTGGAGAGTCTTAGGCAAACTTATGACTAGCTTAAGAATTATGAAGTACAATACCTGCACTTTAAAGAAGGGGTTTGGGATATTATCAGTTTGGAGGGACTTTTGAACTGTCGTATCTGAGAGCCTCTGCAAAGACAGTGATTATGTATGAGTGATGGTGAAAGTGTTGAATGATGATGAAAGTATTTTTCTTTCTTTTTGGTTCACCCTGACTTGGTGGGAAATGGCAGTGTTAAAAAAAATACCTAGCAGTTACCTGCACATTATTTTTATTAACCCTTTCAGGGTTTTCGCCGTACAAGTACGGCTTACGTGCCAGGGTTATTGACGTACTAGTACGCATAAATTCTAGCGCCCTCAAATCAAGTGGGAAAAGGATATTAGGCTTAGAAGTGAGAGAATGGGTCTGCGTGGTCAGTGTGCGCAGTATGAAAAAAATCGGGGACCCAGCAGTGCATTGTGGGAATGATGCCATTTTAGTACACCTTCTTCACCATGCCTCGCGGTAAGAAACTCCTCACTCCTCAGCGAATTAGAACACTTTTGTTCCCCAGTGACAGTTCTAATACAGATGGGAGTGTCAGTGATGATGACTTTCAAGGTTTTCAGGAGGTTGTGGCTGAAACTAATGACCATAATACCGGCAATAGTGAGGAAAACCCAGACGACCCTCAACCTTCAATCTCTGGTGCTATGGCGTCTTGTTCACGTTCAGTTGTACCAGAACGAAGGAAGAAACTCTTATATACTCATATCCAGGACTCAGATGTGAACAATGGAGATGATAGTGATAGTGAATATGATCTCCAAGCTCTTCAAAACAATTCCAGTAGCGAGATGAAGTGGAATATTCTCCAGTGAAGTGTCAGTATATACGATGGTATATGCGCTCTGGTAGTGTGCCATATACTGTTCCGTGGCTGTACAATAGGAACAGATAGTGAAAATAAAGATGATAGTGTTGCAGTTGGGATGAAAAATGTGCATGCATCTGGTGGTGGTGGTAGAGGTGGTGCCAGCCGTTAGGCACCAGCAGTGGGCCATGCTGCTACCCAAGCTGCTGACTCAGCTGAGCTACAACAAAGGCCACCCTCCCCACCCACCCACCACACCAACCTGCACAACCACAACCACCTGTCAGTATCCAGTACCCACCAGCAGACTGCACCTGGGATTGGCAGGAAGCTGACAATTTTATTCCCAATCCCCATCAGTTTGATGAAAGTCAAAGTGGAATACGGCCATCTTGTACACTTGGAAACAATGCCACTGAACTGGAATGTTTAGAGTTATTCTTTGATGAACGCGATGGAAATTATTGTCAAGGAAAGCAACAGATACTTTGAATATACCATGGCAAACACAATACAGTGGTACCCCGACTTACGATATTTTTTCATTCCAGAATGCTGTTCAAGTGCCATTACCAAACGAATTTATCTCCATAAGAAATTATGTAAAATAGACTAGTCCTTTTAGACCCCCAAAATTACACTTACAAAAGCATTTAAAAAATCAACTTACATAAAAGGGTGTGTTTGGGGACCATCGTAAGTCGGGGTACCACTGTACTTTCACCAAAATCACGCCTCCACCAGTGGAAAGAGACAACTGTGGATGAGATGTATCTTTTCTTTGCCACAATAATGCATAAGCATTATTGTGGCAGTGGGTAAAGCTCTCGCTTCAAGCACGGAGGGGCCGGGTTCAATTCCCGGTGGGGCAGAAACATTTTGAAGTGTTCCCTTACACACACATACATACAACAGGCCTAGTGTCTAATTGACATGTGCCTAGGACAAAATGGTAACTAACTAACTAACAATGTCAAATCATACTGGTCGACAGACCGCTTGATTGCAACCCCAGGTTTCAGTAATATAATACGAGTGAATCGATTTGTGCTACTATTACGTATGCTACACTTCTCAGACAAAACCAGGCCTGACAGAAACGGCAGGTTATATAAGATTAGGAATGTGTTTGTGTATCTGAAACAGAAATTCAATATGCATTTTTATCCCTTCAGGAAGCTTGTTATTGATGAGTCATTAATTCTGTTCAAAGGTAGACTGTCGTTCAAGCAGTATATACCAAGCAAGAGGAAACGCTTTGGTATAAAGTTGTTTGTGCTTTGTGATTGCTACAGTGGTCTTGTATTGAATATTAGTGTGTACACTGGAAGTAATACATTGCAAGGTACCAGGAAGTTATAGGGTATCTCTGGTGATGTGGTTAGAACAATGATGGACCCACATCTTGGTAAGGGGCATATATTATATACTGATAACTGGTACACAAGCCCCTCCCTCAGTGATTTTTTGCGAGTGAACATGACAGATGTGTCGGTACAGTGTGTGGAAATCGTAAGCATATGCCTAGGTTCAACGCAGGCACTCGTAGAGGTCGGGTAAAGGCGTTTTCTGCCAATGACATCATGGCATTTCGGTGGCATGACAAACGAGATGTCACACTGTTGTCATCAGTTCACCCTAACAAAATGACAGACACTGGCAGGCTGAATAAAGAGACCAATGAACCCATTCTAAAACCTGCAGCTGTGATGGACTACACCTCAATATGCGTTCAGTGGACAAATGTGACATGCAGATTGGGTTTGCTGATTGTGTTCGCAAGAGTTGTAAGTGGTACATAAAACTCTTTTTCCAAATTCTGGACATTTCCATGCTCAATGCTTATACGTAATATGTATAAGTTGAAGACCACAAACAAATCACCATATGGCAATTTTGTTTGTCTGTCATCAGACAAATAATATTCAGGTACTGTACCAAGGAACAACACATGCAACAGAAAACCGACCACCAAATTACCAACAACTACCCTCTCGTCTGAGGCCTGGTGATCACTTCCTAATAAAACTGCCTGCTACTGCTTGCAAGAAAACGGCTCAGAAGAGGTGTTATGTGTGCACATACAAAAAATGCCCACAACAACGCAAAGACACTCGTTTTATGTGTGAAGAGTGTAAAACACCACTGTGCATGACACCATGTTTCAAAGACTTCCACAGGCTGCAGAACTTCTAATAATATGTCCAGTGACTCTATATGTGTATATATATGATTGAAAAATAGTAATAAACAATATTTTACATTGTTAGTTTTTGTAAATATAATTTGTAAACAAAAAATTGAGAACAAAGTTTGTGCGGTTATTGTGTAGTATACAACGAGTGAATATTTGAAAAACAGCACTTATATTTGGCTCACCGGCCATAAAAGTTATTTGAAAAAAAAAAAATTTAAAAAGAAAACTAAAAAAAAATTAAATAAAAGTTTAGGGGCTGACCGGCAGTCAGTGATGTTGCCGTAAGCAGTTCAATTTCTGTCAATTTCAAGCCTCTATATCTTGGTAAGTATTGATCGCAAAAAAAAAAATTTCAGCCTAAAAAAAAAAAACTATCATTTCATTAGATTTTTTTTTTTTTTTTTTTCAAAAATTCTTTGACTCTGAGAACCAGATTCTGAGAGGGCCTGTCGACCCTGAAGGGGTTAACACACTGATCGTCTCCCACCGAGGTAGGGTGACCAAAAAGGAAACACTTTTACCATCAATCACTATTACTGTCTTGCCAGAGGCAAGCAAATACTACAGTTCAGATGTCCTCCAAACTGAAAACATAACTATTCCTTCTTCAGAGTGCAGGCACTCTTGCTCATGCTCCAACAGCATGTCAAATCCTAAAACCATTTGCCTCCAATCACTCATATCTAACATGCTGGATGCTCTCGCACACTAAACCTCCTTTACCCCCTCCCTCCAACCTTTCCCAAGGCAACCCCTACTCTGCCTTCCCTCCCCCACAAATATACACCCTCCAAATAATCCTATTTTTCTCAATCCTCTCTAAATGTCCAAACCACCTCAACAACCCCTCCCAGCCTTCTCAATACTACTTTTAGTAACCCAGCACCTCCTAATCTCCAAACTATGAATTCTCTGCTTAATAATTACACTATACATTGCCCTCAGACATGACATCTCCACTGCCTCCAGCTTCCTCCTTGCTGCAACATTCACAACCCATATAAAAGCGTTGGTACCACTACATTCTCATATATTCTTCTTTTGCCTCCATGGATAATGTTGTCTCCACAAATGCCTTAATGCACCAACCCCCTTTTTCCCCTCAATTCTACAGCCTACCTCGTCTTTCATAGACCCATCTGCCGACAAGCCCACCACCAAATATCTGAATACATTCACTTCCTCCATACTCAGCATATAATACTGTGTAATTTAGAATGCAAGCCAACCATTCATTTGTTATGTGGCAACTGATCTAATTCTTCTTGCCCATATAACCTTCCCTAATGTACTATTTTTTATTGCAGTAAAATAAAAAAATCCAAGCCAAGATGTGTTTAACAAATCATAAATGTTGCATAATGAATGAGTGTGTGTAGCTACTACTATTGTTACACAAACCTAATTGAGCACATTTCAGTGTTGCACCTTATAAAAGTGTGGCGGGTACAGCATTTCTTCAAATTCAACTTGTTTACCATCTTGAGGCAAAAAGTAATTTGTACAAATTATAGTAATTCCTTATTCAGAACTTTTTTATTAGGAATTTTCTATAAGTGAGACAGCCGTTCACACACTTTGATTCAGAAGATATAATTCTTCTCCGAGTGTTATAATGTACGTACTTGAATATGTATATAGTTATAAGTTAACCTGGAAACTTGTGATGGAAGTGAAGAAACTTTCTCTGTCTTCACTCCCAAGCTTACTTTTTGATTACACTCAAAATATAATTAACATGCAGGTACCATTCTCCAGTTTAGTAAGCAAACAGAGAGAAATTAAGAAAGGAAAATTTTTGCAAAACATAAGAAAAGAAAGCAATGAACAAAATGTAATATGCCATACAAGCTTAAAACATACAAACCTCGAAGACAATTTGCTTACGCAGTCGCTTAATGCAACGCTCCTTAGACTAGCTGGGCGTCTCTCTGATTTCATCAATCCACTATACCTCATTTGGATGCAGCAAATATCTATGAGCACAGAAATTGAAAAATAAATTAAAAATAAAAATCACTAATTACATTGATTTTACATATTTAACTGAATTCAATAATAAATATATACTTTATCAGGTTTGTAGTCAATTCTGATGTCACTGAATACACATTGAAATAGGAAATTTGTAAGAGATTTTGTTTTCAATAAAAATATCATAGGATTGACCTCCAAATTAAGAGGTAAAGGCAAAAAGAATAAAAAGGCCCAATACCGTGGCTGGAACAATACACAAATAACCCTCACAAAAGAGACAAACTCTCTTCTCTAAAACTCATCCTCTGACTGTTGTTTCACTACCACTATTACATTCTTATTGCCACCTCTACCTCAGTTGCATTGCTTTTTTCTACTGGTACTGCCACATTAACCCTTTCGAGGTGGGTCCCGTAGTACTATGGTTTTAAAGTGCAAGTCAGTCCCATATTTCTATGCCTTGAGCTCAGCTCACTTAGATAAGCTGTGAGCGGTAAATTTGGGTCTAGATATGAGAGAATGGGTCTATGTGGTAAGTGTGCATCATATAAAAAAAATACTGCAGCACGCAGTACATAATGGGAAATGCAGAACAACCACTGAAAGAATAAGTGAACCTCCAAGAGCTTTCATGATTTCTCATATTATAAAGGAACTGCAAAAATAAAAGATCAGCAGAAAGCATATAAGGGAGAGATTACACCTCACAGTCAACTTAAAAAAGTTGATCCTTTATTATGATGTAGGTAGGTGGTCAAGGACCTGTCAGATACAGCTTATATTCTACCCAAGCTTTAAGATTTTAACTTGTCAAACATATCTCAAATTCTTCCCCAATTTTATTAATTATAAATGAATCCAATGTGTATAATCCCAAACCAATATTCATATTAAATTCAAAACTGTTTATGAAACTTGATTCTATTATATTTCTCTCAACCAAGGACCTGCTTGATATAACTTTCTTGGCCTTTTGAAAATCTATAGGATGGTTAAAATCTCATGAATAAACAGACTAAGCTGTCAGCTGTGATAAAGTTTAATACGGTCAAACTGGGAAAAGTCGTGAATTAAGATTACAACATAAATATAGAATTAGAAGTGGACAAGAGTTTAATGCTCTGTTTATTCATGTGAGAGATATTAATCATCCTATACCAGCTAAAGTGTATGCTAGAGTTATTATTGAAAGAATTAAGGGTAAGACAGAGAGAAGGATTGCAGAAGAAAGAGGTTTAACTCCTTAACTGTCAAACGTAGATCTACATTGTTACCGCTAGCACTCCAAAAGTAGATCAACATTTTATTTTTCCTGTCTCCAAATTTGGCATGATTGGCCTGAGATGCCTGGTCAGTACAGAACGGGTCTTAACACTCGGTGTGCACAGTATTGAAAAAATATGGTACCACCTAGTACCTTGTGGGAGCACCAGTGTAATCAAGCGCCAGCTAGAGCAAATAGCGTGGCAAGCACCAGGGATTCACTGATGCCATGTCGTATTAACACTCCCCTTTTAAGAGTTAAGTGATGTTGGCCCCTAGTTTAGTGACTGAGATGGATGTGGCCACAAGTGGCTGAGGAAATATAAAAACCTCGATAATAACCCATGTGCAAAATTTGTGTCACATCCTTTCAATTTTGATATTACTGGTAGTGTCATCCTGCCAGAATGTCCTACAACCTATGCCTGAGGTAAAGAGAAATGATTCTGGAACATTTGTAATACATGTTCAGCAGGCTGGCTGACTGACTTTGGCTGTCTCTATCACTGTCTCACAGGTACACATAAGTACAGTTATTATACATAGTGTAAATTACCTAGGATAACCCAAAAAATCCAGACAAAGTGCTATACTGTGCTTGTAGATATAAGGCATAATAAGCATGACTGGCAAGTAATATGTATTTTCACTTATTCAGGAATCAGACATGACTCTGCATCTATTGCAACTATTGCAACTATTCTCTAGTGCAATTACAAGTGACAGTCTTGTGCTACAACTATCTTATTATCTATTAATATCATAGGTAATATCTAGTTCACCTAATTACATTCTAGCTTATTGAATAACCAACACCAAACTCATTGGTACTACACAATTTTGTAATTTAAACTTAGTAGTTTATCTATATTTGTAATTTTTACTGTACTTTATTTCATTCTAGCCTAATACATAACCATTACCAAACTCATTGGTGCTACATTGTTATAAGTAATTTTATCTTATTAGTTTATATCTAATTACCTTCTAGCTTATTAAATAACCAACACCAAACTCATTGGTGCTACCCAATTTTGTAACTTAAACTTAATAGATTAACTAAATTTGTAAGTTTTTACTGTACTTTATTTCATTCTAGCTTAATACATAACCAATACCAAACTCATTGGTGCTACATTGTTATTAGTAATTTAATCTTATTAGTTTATATCTAAATTTTTCTTTAATTTTACTGTACTATATTTCATTCTAGCTTAATACATAACCAATACCAAACTCATTGGTGCTACATTGTTTTTTGATAATTGTATCTTATTAGTTTATATCTATTTTTTTATTTCATACTAGCTTAATACATACTCAATACCAAGACCACTATGTTTATTTGTTACTATACTCTATTTGACCAATGTGCATTAGTTATATACAGTGGTACCTCGAGTTACGATGGTCCCCAAAATCGCCCTTTATGTAAGTTTATTTTTTAAATGCTTTTGTAAGTATATTTTTGGGGGTATAAAAGGACTAGTCTATTTTACATTATTCCTTAAGGGATAAATTGTTTGGTAATGGCACTTGAACAGCATTCTGGAATGAAAAAATATCGTAAACCGGGGTACCACTGTACTTACCAAAACATCCCCTTACAACAGATATCAGTACTATAACTCACCACACTATACATGATATAACAAAATCACTATTTAACCTAAATGATGAATGATCACGTCGACCCTGATCTAAACCTATTTAATCGAACACCCATTCAAAATTTACTGGAAAATAACTGCCTCTACTACACAGCATCACAAGCCCACACTGTCCTAAACACTACTAAAAGTATAACAGTTCTTAACTACAATGTCCGATCCTTAAGCAAACACTATGATGACCTCCTTGCCCTCCTTGGTTCCCTAAAAACAACCTTCACATGTATTGTCCTTACTGAAACCTGGCTTAAGCAGGATACAATAGATATCTACTGCTGCCAGGATACACAGCAATACACAACTGCAGACCACATCAAGCGGGGGAGGTATTGCAATCTATTACTCTAATGAAATATCCTGCTGTGACACCATTTGCTATAATGATGAATATGGAGAATATTTTTTTTTTTTCAACAAGTCGGCCGTCTCCCACCGAGGCAGGGTGACCCAAAAGAAAGAAAATCCCCAAAAGAAAAACTTTCATCATCATTCAACACTTTCACCACACTCATACATAATCACTGTCTTTGCAGAGGAGCTCAGATACTACAGCTGAGAAAAGTCCCTCCCAGCTGTCACTATCTCAGACCCTCCTTTAAAGTGCAGGCATTGTACTTCCCATTTCAGGACTCAAGTCCAACTAAATCAATTAACTGGTTTCCCTGAATCCCTTCACACAATGTTACCCTGCTCACACTCCAACAGATCGTCATGTCCCAAAACCATTCGTCTCCATTCACTCCTATCTAACACGCTCACACATGCTTGCTGGAAGTCCAAGCCCATCGCCCAAAACCTCCTTTACCCTTCCCTCCAACCTTTTCTAGGACGACCCCTACCCGCCTTCCTTCCCTACAGATTTATACGCTCCAAGTCATTCTACTTTGATCCATTCTCTCTAAATGACCAAACCACCTCAACAACCCTCTTCAGCCCTCTGACAAATACTTTTAGTAACTCCACACCTTCTCCTAATTTCACATTCGAATTTTCTGCATAATATTTACACCATACATTGCCCTTAGACAGGACATCTCCACTGCCTCCAGCCTCTCCTCGCTGCAGCATTTGCAACCCATGCTTCACACCCATATAAGAGTGTTGGTACCACTATACTTTCGTACATTCCTTCTTTGCCTCCATGGATAACGTTTTGTCTCCACAGATACCTCAATGC
>WNWK01020914.1:0-34970 GCA_009830355.1 Cherax destructor | reverse complement strand
GGGGGGGAGGGGAAGAAGGTAGGTCGGGAGGGAGAGGGGATAGGTTGGGCGGGGGAGGAGGGGGTGGGGAGAAGGGGAGTGAGTGGGGGAGGGGGGGAGGTAGTGAGGGTAGTAGAAAGAGACTGCCAAGTGTGTCAGATGAATAAGATAAAACACAAGGAAGACGAGGAGGAGGAGGAGGAGATGGAGGAGGAAGAGAAGGAGGGGGGGAGGGAGGAGGATGGGGTGGAAGCAGAGGGTGGAAAGAAAAGAGGAGGAGGAGATGGAGGAGGAAGACGAGGAAAGGTAAGAGGAGGAGGTATAAGTGTGAGTGAAGCTGATTTTAACTTGAATAACAGACCGAGAGAGAGAGAGAGAGAGAGAGAGAGAGAGAGAGAGAGAGAGAGAGAGAGAGAGAGAGAGAGAGAGAGGGGGGGGGGGGGGACCACGTCAGAGACCATCTTGGCAGCATGACAGATTGAAAACATTAGCTTAACTTGTCATCTTGCTCTCTGTTCCACTCACTTAACCCACTGTGGTAGCCCTCTATCTTCCACTGTGGTAGCCCACTCTATCTCCCACTGTGATGGCCCTTTCTTCTCCTACTGTCGTGGCCCACTCTATCACACACTGGTGGCCCATTCTATCTCCCACTGTAGTAGCTCACTCTATATTCCATGTAGTACCCCCTTATCTCCCACTGTTAGCCCACTTTATCTCCCACTGTAGACCCACTCTCCCTTTCCCACTGTGGTGGCCCACTATCTCTTACCCAGGTGGACCACTCGTAAGTTTCAGTCTTCCAAAATGGGAAGCCTTCATCCTCTTCCTTTACAAGTTATAATTCTCCTTTATCCTACGGATCGTCTCGACTTGAAGATGCGGATTCTCTAAAACTATTCTTATTTCTGACTATTACTCTATCATTTACCTTATAATATTCTGCGCAGCTTATGAGTATATAGCACTCAATATTTATAGCGTTGCCCAAGTTAAGTGAGATTTGAATTCAGATTTATGGGTGAAATTGTGAGGTATCAGTAAGAACCCGAGAGAATCCGGATTCAGGCACGAAGAACCTTGTGATTCCAGGGCCTGATTGGTTCTTTTGTATGTAAACAATGGCGGTGAAGTCACTCTCACCTCCATTTTATATATACTTTACAAAGTTTTATTTATTATTTATGTCCCAGTCACGGTGGTGTCCTTTTTGTTGTTTTTTTGGGATTTTTACTAGTGAAGACATGGACGGAAGCTAATGTTTTTGCTGCCTACTATTGATGAAGTGATCTTTCAGAAGATGTCCAGTCAGAGATGAACTTTCAGAAGATGTACAGCCAGACTCACCTCTTTGATCTGGATAAGGACTCTTGATCCAAGGAATTTGAGCTGCTCTGCCTTTCTTTGGATCGAACCTGATTGCCTCACATTCCCCAAGCGATTTATGACCCCCTACGGCTTTAACGCTTCCCAAACGTTTACAATAATAATAATAATAATAATAATAAAAATAATAATAATAAAAATTAATATTAATAATAATAATAATAATAATAATGATGATGATAATAATAATAATTATACTAAACTTTACACCTAAATTATCTGTATTATTATTATTATTATTATATTATTTTTATTATTATTATTATTATTATTATTATTATTACTTACTATTATTATTATTATTATTATTATTATTATTAATATTATTATTATTATTATTATTATTATTATTATTTTGCTGCTTTTTCATTAAACAAATATTTTGCAATCAATAATACCCAAACGTATAAATTATCATTTCTATTGGCAAAATATGTATATTTAAGGTTGTATAATCTAAGAATTGTGTATAATCTAAGAAGTTGCGTATAATGTGAAGTTGCGTATAATGTAAGAAGTTGCGTATAATCAAAGGGTTGCGTATGATCTAAGTTGTGCATGATTTCAGAAAGTGTATAACTCCTTTAGAGGGGAAACATCAGGCGATGTTTCGGTACCTCCTGGACCATTATCAAGTCACGACCTAAGCGTCGTCCTCACCTTTTACTCGTTATTAAGCATTTGAGAGTGATTGCAGTACCAATAGCCTGGCTGATCAAATGAAGAATTTGAAGTGCCGGATTGAGAGGGTCAGAGGCACTAGCATTCCCCGGAATGCTTGTCAACAATGGTGAATGCTTGTGAAGATTGGTGACCGTCTGTGAATATTGGTGAACGTCTGTAACATTGGTGAACATCTGCGAACATTGGTGAACGCCTGTGGACATTTGTGAATGCTTATAAGCATTGGTGAACGCCTTGAACATTGGTGAAAGCCCGTAACATTGTGAACCCTGTAACCATTGGTAACGTCTGTGAACAGTGGTGAAAGCCTGTTACACTGGTGAACACGGGGTACATTGATGAACGCCTGTGAACATTGATGAACGCCTGTGAACGTTGGCGAACACCTTTGCATGGAAAATTTGTAAATATCTGTAAATGCCTATTTACAAAATTAAACGTTAAGGTGATGGACCATTGCTAAGGGCATTTCAAGAAAAATCTGAAAGTGACTGAAAACATTCGTAAACATTCACGAATGTTTTTCAACATTCCAAATGTTTGTTTAAAACATCGAGTGGTGAGATTCTGGTGGTTGTGTAGTCCCGTTGTGACACATAGTGTCACCTCTCACACACACGGGGGTGTCAGCTGACACATGTGTCAGCTCACTACAAAACTACCTCGAGCAATCAAGGCATAATGTGACTTTAATTACTTTTGCTCTTATCTTTCTCTTGATCTCCTTGTTACTGAGGGCCCAGTTAGTGATACTTTAACTCACTCTCTCTCTCATTAGTATCAGCACTAGGAACTAGCACCACCGCTAGTAACCACAACTAGCTGAACTCCCAACACAGCCAGGATAACCCAGGGGGTTAGCCACCCAGGAAAACCCCAAAGGGGAGGGTTAGCCCCCCAGGAAAACCCCAAGGGAGGGTTAGCCCCCAGGATAACCCAAGGAGGTTATCCACCCAGAGAAACTCAAGAAATTCAGTGCGTCATCGAGGACTGTCTTCTTATTTGCATTGTAGTCCTTCAGTTTGTCCCTCAGGATGCGACCCACACCAGTCCACTAACACTCAGGTGTCTACTTACTTGCTGGGTGAACAGGGGCAGCAGGTGTAAGGTGACTAACACCCAAGTACCTACTTGCTGCTAGGTGAAAAGGGACAGCAGGTATAAGGAAGCACGCCTAGTGTTTCCACCCTTGCCGGGGGTCAACCACAGACACCCAGGGGTGAGGCGAGAGCGTTGCCTACCAGGCCACAGTCCTCCTTCTAACAAAATGACAATTTTCTCTGAGTGTTGGCATATTTTGTACTCGTGTGTGAACTCGTAACTGTACTCGAACATGAATAACAGACGACGAGGCTTTATTCTCCCAGGGGTCTCGGGGCTTGTCTATTTTGGCACTTCTCATGCAAATGTTGCAAAGGTGATCTCCATAAGTGTCTCCTCTCTCTCTCTCTCTCCTGTCTGTCTGTCTCTCTCTCTCTCTCTGTCTGTCTGTCTGTCTCTCTCTCTCTCTCTCTCTCTCTCTCTCTCTCTCTCTCTCTCTCACACACACACACAACCATCGTTTGATTTACAATTTGTTTAATGGCGTTGAAATGTACGTATATTTATCTAGGTTATTTTTACAGTAATGTGAACTAACCTAACGTAATCTAGCCTAAGATAACCTAATCCAACCTAGCCCAGCCAGCCTTTGGTAAGTTAGGTTAGGCTAACCTAACCTAAGCTATTATATTTAAAATGAATATAAATTCCTTAGAACACACTTGTGTTTGCCTAGCAGAGGTACTCTCGTGTCTGCCAAGCAGAGGTACTCTTGTGTCTGCCTAGCAGAGGTACTCTTGTGTCTGCCTAGCAGAGGTACTCTTGTGTCTGCCAAGCAGAGGTACTCTTGTGTCTGCCTATCAGAGGTACTCTTGTGTCTGACAAGCAGAGGTACTCTCGTGTCTGCCAAGCAGAGGTACTCTTGTTCTGCCAAGCAGAGGTCTCTCGTGTCTGCCAAGCAGAGGTACTCTCGTGTCTGCCAAGCAGAGGTACTCTTGTGTCTGCCAAGCAGAGGTACTCTTGTGTCTGCCAAGCAGAGGTACTCTTGTGTCTGAAGCAGGGTACTCTTGTGTCTGCCAAGCAGAGTATTGGTATATTACTGGGCTTGCGCTAAACCAATATGGAGCACAGAGGCAATCAATCTTGTTCCAAGAAAAGGAAGGGTAGTTCCAATACCTAGGATCAAAGAGCCCTTCACAGGCATCAAGGCACCTCCTCCCCCTTGAAAAGAACAACAACAGCCTCACCCCTAATAATTTTTTGTTAAATCATAATATCAGTTTAAAAAAAAAAACAGAAAACAAAATCGTCTAGGACATAAAAATTTGTTATGACTTACTTTAAGGGCGAAATATTATTTACTGAGCTAATCAAACATTTTAAAGGTTATTTTATTAATAAATTATTGCTGCGTGCATAATAAAAGAGCTGTTGTACCGTAAATGTGAACTATAAATTTAAAAAATAGCGAGATCGAAATATTATGATTTCTTTTATCTTCGATTATTCTTCAACGTGTGGTCGATATTTTCGGTCGGTAATACTGGTCAATGTTGGGCTGCGTGTCGCTAGGTCGAAGAACTATTAATTAGGCTCGTAGCACGGAGGCTTTTGTTTAGAGCCGTGTCAGGGGAGGTCTGGTCCAGGAACCAGGCCACGGAGTCTGGTCCAGGACCAGGCCACGGGAGGACTGGCCCAGGACCAGGCCACGGGATGCTGGTCTAGGACCAGGCCCCCCGCGGAGGTAATCCCACACTGTTTAGCAGTCAGTAGAGGCCAGAATCGAAACTTGACCCCCTGGCAGCCACAAATGGGAACACACCCACGGGCTCCTATCAAGCACTCAACGACCACCACTGCACCCACTAAACCCACAAATCTCTATTAGAAGATGGTTAAGTATTTCTGAGTTAAGTACCAGCCTCTCTGACCACCACACTGAGATATATCTCAATCTCCTCCAGTGTCAGTATCCTGTATATTTTTTTTATGAAGATCAGGCTATTAATTTTGTTTTATGTGTCTGAGATACTTTTCCAAAATTGTAATCCTTTTTTTTAATATATCACATTTCTCCCCTTACCTTTGAGTTGTAAATGATGGTAGCATTAAAAATGGGTTGGCAAATATTTTTGTTAGTGGGTTTGGGTTTGAGAAGATTTGCCTAGGATGGGCCAATAGGCCTGTTGCAGTGTTCCTTCTTTCTTATGTTCTTATACAGGAAATACAATAATGCCAAAGCGAAGACTGGAGGAGTTTTAAGGAAAACCGAAGAAAGTTCGTGAAGGCACCTACCAGTTCAGCCAGGCGTTGATGTCTGTGTATGCCAGCAGGACGTTAGATACAACAGCCAGGTTGATCAGGCATCAGCAGGGAAGTCTGGCGCAGGCTGAGACTACATAACAGGGATACATGAGAACAACAGATAGCAGAGTTTGTTTTTTCCCACACAGAATTATCTGTTTCTACCCAAGATTAATGACTCTCTGTTATTATCCAGGCGTTTGAGGCAAGGTTTAAAGCAGCAACAGTCAGATTGACCAGGCAAGCACCAGACAGCCTGGCCACGGCCAGGCCCCGGGTCCTGGAAAGACTCTCGGAACTCATAAAAGGTAAAGGCAGGAGGTGACAAGAGTAGAAGGTTCTCGAAGCCATTCACAGGTGCGCAAAAGGCATGAAAACGAAATACAAGTCACAAATAACTCACACCTTTGAGAGATAACTCTCATCGAAGTTTGGATCAGTCCTGGATCATTATAGAGCCACAGCTGCTATAATATTCCAGAAGAGCCCAAAAAACATTGAGAAGCTTCCTCGGCAGAGTGTGAGTTATTGGTGAACATCAAGACATGTTTAGTAATATTACGAGACGTAAATTTTACCCACAGACAAGATACACTACGATACTCAGCTGCTGGAACACTGACATCGTGGGACTAGGCTATAAAGCACCGGCCCCCATCCTGGCAAACCGGTCTGAGAGCTCGTAAAAATCCAAAAAGACTACCATAGACCATGTCTCAGAACCAGTCTATCCTGCTTCAATCTCTAACAAGGTTAGAGTTCGAGGCTCCCCGGAAAGCCTAGCTCTCGTCTCCCGGGAGGTTACTTCTGGTTCCTAACAAACCCAGTAGCTAAAAGGGGGAATCTAGGATTTTGGCTCTTTTTTTATAATTGTCAAGTTTAATGAGGCTGTCTAATTCCCACACTGGTGATAACGAATGGAACACAAACTTGACCAGAAAGGAGAACAAGATTCATACCAACATTCTTTCAGGGACTCTCAGCACTGACAATTATTTTAGTTTCACAGTTGTACAGCATAACACCAGCCAAGTATCGCCTAGTGACTGACTTACATTTTATTGGTTATCGATTCACATACACACACACACACACACACACACACACACACATATATATATACTATATATATATATATATATATATATATATATATATATATATATATATATATATATATATATATATATATATATATATATTTTTTACAATAAATTCCACCAAGGCGGGTGGCCCGAAAAACTTTCATCATCATTCACCCATCATTTCTTGCCAGGGGTGCTTTACATTACAGTTAAAAAACTGCAACTTAAACCCCTCCTTCGATGCAGGCACTGCTTCCTTCTCCATGACTCAATGGCCCCGGTGTCCTGAACCCCTTCATAAATGTTACTTTGCTCACACTCAACAGCACGTCAAGTTTTAAAAAACCTTTGTCTCCATTCCCCTATCAAATACGCTCACACTCTTGCGGGAAAGTCCCCCCGCACACAAAACCTCCTTTTTCCCCCTCCCCCCACCCTTTTCCTAGGGACCCTACCCCTTCTCTCACTACAGTTTTATACACTCTCGAAGTCATTCTGTCTCGTTCCATTCTCTCTCATGTCCGAACCCCCTCAACAACCCCTCCTCAGCTCTCTGGAAAATTTTTGGTTCCCCCCCTCCCCCAAATTTCAAACCCCGAATTCTCTCCATTATATTCACCCCACACATTGCCTCAGACATGACACCCCACCCTCCAGCCTTCCCCTCTTAACAGTCATCCCCCATGCTTCACACCCTATAAGAAAAAGTGGGTATAACTATCCTCAAAATTCCCCTTTACTTCCATGGACAAAGTTCTTTGTCCCCACAGACTCTAAGTGCCCATACCCCTTTTCCCTCATCAATTTGATTCACCTCATCCTTTATAGACCTATTGTTACAAAATGACCTTCTTTATAATAGACATCTCCAGTGAACACTAGAAAGGATAGCCCTTCTAGCATCCAGCCTGTTACTGGGCTTTTGCAACAAAATCAGTATCTGGTCCAGTTATCCATATATTCAATAAGCTCCATGAGGTTACAACTGGGAGGGTACTAACAAAAAAAATATAATTAAAAAGGGTTTATTATCAAAGTGGGGTTCTAGGGTTTCAAAGTAAAAAATGTACATATGATCAGGATGTTCATTAAGAAATGATTAGAGGTTAGCTCCTACACTGCTCTCATATACAATAATGTTGTGCGGGGGGCACATATACCCAAAATGACTCAAAGTACCGCGGTACAACGTCAGTAATTACAAAAAACAGTTATATAAATAAGAATATATGTGTTGGTGATCTCCAGGTAACTCTAAGACTCGACTCAACCAGTGCCCGACTGAACTTTTTAAAGCTAGTTTCTCTAACAAACTGACAATCAAAAACAGCGATTACCAGTAAAATGCCCAAATTTCCCATAACAGAAATAAACAGGCAACAGCAACACAGCGTCGGGAAACCCAGGAGATAGAATCGCCCCTAACTGGGGAAAATGACCCTCCAAAACAGTCACAAAACCCCCTTTCTACTGAATGGTTTCCCAGCATAAACAATCCCAAACTGTGAGGTGCACAGATGCCTTATTGAATTAGGTCGGGAGCTGTACTAGAGACCTGAGTTATTCAGAGTGTCAATGTGACACAAAACCCAGAAAAACGTCGAAAATCACTGTCTAGTCTATCCTGGAACAGGTTACACAGAGCCCTGGGTAGTTTCGCCCACCCCCGAACACATACTCTACCCAAATAAAGTCTAAATGGCGAGAAAACAAGCGAGAAGGAGCGGGGTTTGACAAAACGATGTCCAGCTGCTGTCTCGGGAAGGAGCAGCACCCCCCACCTCAGGTGGAATCACGTGACTCCCCCCGCTTGACGCCGGCAGTAAAACAACCTAGTGTCATCATCGGTAGTTTGCCAACTCCAGGGCGCTACCAAAACATAGTATAATATATGATTTACATCCTACCTAATAAACATAGCTAAGTCAAATAATGTCAAATAATAGTCCCCAAAAATAATATAAAGCAAGATATTAACGATTTAGCTATTATCGAGAATATCAGCAATATAAAATTATAGAAAATGGAAATATACATCAATCACATATAAATAGTTTATACTTTGGGGGCCCAAAATTTCTGGGGCCCCCAATCCCATCTTTTGACATGTCCACTCCCAAATATCTGAATACATTCACCTCCTCCATACTCTCCCCCTCCAATCTGATACCCAATCTTTCGTCCCCTAATCTTTTTGTTACCCTTTTCCCCTTTATTTTTCCTATTTTCCCACTTTCAATTTTCTTCTTTTACACACCCTCCCAAAATTCATCCACCAACCTCTGCAACTTCTCTTCAAAATTTCCCCCAAAAGCACAGTGTCATCAGAAAAAAGCAACTGTGAAAACTCCCACTTTGTATTTGATTTTTTATTTTTTAACCCCAACACCTCCCCAAGCCCCTTTGCATTCACTTCTCTTACAACCCCATCTAAAATATATTAAACCAACCAGGGGACATCACACATCCTTGTTAACCCTTACTTTTACTGGGAAATAGTTCCCCCCCTCCTACACCCCTCTAACCTGAGCCTCACTATCCTCAAAAAAACTCTTCACTGCTTTCAGTAACCTACCTCTTTTTCCCATACACCTGCAACATCTGCCACATTGCCCCCTATCCCCCCCTATCATCCCCTTTTTTCCAACCATAAATGCCACAAAACCCCCTTTCCCCCTTATCCAAATATTTTCCACCTATATGTTTCACAAACACTTGGTCTACACCCCCCCTCCCTTTTCCAAAAAGCCCTTGTTCATCTGCTATCCTGCTTTCTGTCTTACTTTAATTATATATATATATATATATATATATATATATATATTTTTTTTTTTTCATATGGTGGGGGCCCTGATCTGGTTTACCTCTGTGAGAAAAATGTTGTCTTCCTAAAAAACAAAATTCTCACCTTATGGATGAATTGAAATAAGACTCAGGGAAACACTTTATTGCTGTTATGTCTTTATAGCTGAAATAAAAATAAACATGTTTTTTTAAACATAAAAATCACATTTACACACAAATATGCGTTTTTTTTAAAAAAACTGGCGGTGTGGTTTTGGGCCCCTTGCACCCCCTTTAAACCCCTGCTTTTGGGACTTGTTCTGTGTTCAAAAACCAATAAAAAAACCACTTTTCCAAGTCCTCTGACCCAAACTGGAAGCATGGAAAGCCGGGCCATCTAGGGTGGGGTCCCCAGGGATGGGCTAGTGACCCATGATGTGTGTTTTTCATTCTGAGTTTCAGAGGAATGGTGGGTGATTTTCCTGAGGGAGTTATCTCATTTCTGGGGAGCACTCCAGACATTTTGCCCTTCCAAAACCTCAAGCTGGTGCACATCAAGCCTCAGATTTTTTGTACGTTTTATCACTGTTAGGAAAAAGGAAACAAGCGTGACTAATGCAACATTTTAATGTGACAAATTTTTGCTCCCCGGGAGCTTTGTCAACATTATTACGATATCGTTTTTGGTCGGAGGTTTACCCCTCTCCCCAACGCCATTCACTACAAGGAGGAACTTTTTTTGGGACATTTTGTACACCACCTATCGTATATTTTTACTGGTGTAACATTACAGGTTACATTTGTTTTTTTCCCTCGTCTGGTTAAAACGCTATGCAGGTTCACAAACAACTCACACTTTGGAAAGCACTGCACAAACCTTAATTTTTAAAGGGGTGGACGGGTAAGCCAGGGCAAGGCCTGGGGTCAGATGACCAAAAGCTCCAGCTGGGGTAGGTCATCATCTGACTAAGCCCCTGTCAGGAAACTTTTGTCCTGTTTCCTGACGAATTTTTCCTAACCTAACCTAATTTTTGGAAAGGGGAAATTTAGACGATGTTTCAGCCGCCCTGAGTTACGATTCGATAATGACCCGGGGAGCGAAACGTCGTCTAAAAGATCCTATAAACGTGTGAGTTTTTATGGGGAAAAAAACATCAGACTAACGTGATGATCACGTTAGAGAAACGTCGACTTAGTAGGTGTTCAACATTTCCATAACCCGTCTTTTGTTTGGGTTGAGACCGGGAATCTTTTTGTGGAGTTGCTCTGAAATTGCAGGTCCCTTTTGCACGGGATATTGCAGGTACCTTTGACTGGGCATGGCACGGGGCGCCTCATGGAAAAGCCCCACAATGGCACGCAACCCACAACTCAACTCCCACCTCAATAAAAAGCCAAAAAAGCATATCTTTTATGTGTGGTTCTGTTCATTCAAGACCATGGTGCTGGCCACATGGGTCCAAGACCATGGTGCTGGGGCCCCAGTGATCCAAGACCATGGTGCTGGCCACATTGATCCCAAAACCATGGTGCTGGCCACATTGATCCAAGACCATGGTGCTGGCCACATTGATCCAAGACCATGGTGCTGGCCCCCATTGATCCAAGACCATGGTGCTGGCCACATTTATCCCAAAACCATGGTGCTGGCCACATTGATCCAAGACCATGGTGCTGGCCACATTGATCCAAGACCATGGTACTGGCCACAGTGATCCAAAACCATGGTACTGGCCCAGTGATCCCAAAACCATGGTGCTGGCCACATTTACCCAAAACCATGGTACTGGCCACATTGATCCAAGACCATGGTACTGGCCACAGTGATCCAAAACCCTGGTGCTGGCCAAGGGGATTAAAAACCATGGGTTTTTGGGGCCCCAGGGTCCAAGACCATGGTGGGGCCCCAGTGATCCAAGACCATGGTGCTGGGGCCCCAGGATCCAAGACCATGGAATTTGGGCCCCAGTGATCCAAGACCATGGTGCTGGCCACAGTGATCCCAAAGGGCCCTGGTGCTTTACCACATTGATCCAATAAATGGTGCTGGGGCCCCAAATTTATCCAAGACCATGGTGTTGGTCACATTGGGTCCAAGACCATGGTGCTGGCCACATTGATCCAAGACCATGGTGTTGGTCACATTGATCCAAGACCATGGTGCTGGCCACATTGATCCAAGACCATGGTGTTGGTCACATTGATCCCAAAACCATGGTGCTGGGGCCCCAGTGGGTCCAAGACCATGGTGTCCACATTGATCCAAGACCATGGTGCTGGCCACATTGATCCAAGACCATGGTGTTGGTCACATTGATCCAAGACCATGGTATACAGTGATCCAAAACCATGGTGCTGGCCAACACTGCTGGAGACGAACTTCAAATGTAACAAGTATCTTGTTGAAAAATATATATATATATGTGTGTATATATATATCTTCTTTTTTTCAACAAATCGGGGCCCCTTCCCCCCAAGGCGGGGGGGGCCCAAAGAGAAAAACAAAAATTTATCTTTTTTAAATTTAGTAATGTATACAGGAGAAGGGGTTACAGCCCCTTGCTCCCGGCATTTTAGTCGCCTTTAGACACGCATGGCTTACTGAGGAAGAATTCTGTTCCACTTCCCCCTGGAGGGGTAAATTTTAAAAACAAGGGAAATAGTAAGAAGATAGAAGAAAAACCCAAAAGGGTGTGTATATATATATATATGCTTGTACATGAAAAAGGGGTGACTTAAGTGTAAGTAGAAGTAGCAAGACATACCTGAAATCTTGCATGTTTATGAGACAGAAAAAAAACACCAGCAATCCTACCATCATGTAAAACAATTACAGGGTTTCGTTTACACCCACTTGGCAGGACGGGAGTACCTCCCTGGGAGGTTAAGGGCCACCAACCTATACCCTACATAAAATATATATATATATATAATATATATATATATATATATATATATATATATATATATATATATATATATATATATATATATATATATATATATATATATATATATGTCGTGCCGATTAGGTAAAACTTGGATTTTGGCTTAAATAGAACCCACGTTGCCATATAAGACAAGTAAAAATTTGTATGCAAAATTTTCCCCAAAATCATTCTGAACATAACGAAAAAATATATTTCATTGTGTTTGTTTATTATTAAATTAATGTTAAAGTATCTAAAATATATTTAGTTGGGTTAGGCAAAATTTAAAACTGCCCTTGTTAAAATGGTTAGTAGGTTTTCAAAGTTTCTTTGGTACAAAATTATAAATTCTTAATTAACATAAATGAAAAAAATATATCTTTAAACGTATAAAGAAAATTTTAGAAAGGACTTAATTTTAGATGAGTTCTTGTTAATTGCCCATTTTTATTTAATATATATATATATATATATATATATATATATATATATATATATATATATATATATATATATATATATATATATTCACGTGACAAAAGTTGGTTCTAAAATATGAAATCTTGCAAGACAGCATTGCAAGGATAGAGAGGGAGAGATAAAACTTTTGTACAAATTCTTCTGTTGGTTGTGAAAACCTCTGTTGGTTGTGTAAACACCCATTTTTTTCCCGCATACCAACAGTACTGTTGTTGGAACACTTGTTACTTTTCCCAGCAACAGTAAAAAACGGGTCGAGTCATAGCTCCTGGCTCCGCCTCTTCACTGGCAGCTACTGGGTCACTCTCCCTGCGTCATGAGCTTTATCATACCTCTGCTTAAAGCTATGTATTGAGCCTGCCTCGACTACATCGCTTCCTAAACTATTCCACTTCCCGACCCCTCTGTGACTGAAGAAATACTTCCTAACATCTCTGTGATTCATCTGAGTCTTCAGCTTCCAACTGTGTCCCCTTGTTGCTGTGTCCCATCTCTGGAACATTCTGTCTCTGTCCACTTTGTCAATTCCTCTCAGTATTTTATATGTTGTTATCATGTCCCCCCTATCTCTCCTGTCCACCTGTGTCATCAGGTCGATTTCCCTTAACCTCTCTTCGTAGGACATACCCCTTAGCTCTGGGACTAGTCTTGTTGCTTGGCTAGGTGTGGGTTCCAAACTGGTGCTGCATACTCCAGTATGGGCCTAACGTACACAGTGTACAGGGTCCTGAACGATTCTTTAATAAGATGTCGGAATGCTGTTCTTAGGTTTGCTAGGCGCCCATATGCTGCAGCAGTTGTTTGGTTGATGTGCGCCTCAGGAGATGTGCCTGGTGTTATACTCACCCCAAGATCTTTTTCCTTGATTGAGGTTTGTAGTCTCTGGCCCCCTAGACTGTACTCCGTCTGCGGTCTTCTTTGTCCTTCCCTAATCTTCATGACTTTGCACCTGGTGGGGTTGAACTCCAGGAGCCAATTGCTGGACCAGGCTTGCAGCCTGTCCAGATCCCTTTGTAGTTCTGCCTGATCCTCGTCCGATTGAATTCTTCTCATCAACTTCACATCATCTGCAAACAGGGACACTTCGGAGTCTATTCCTTCCGTCATGTCGTTCACAAATACCAGAAACAGCACCGGTCCTAGGACTGACCCCTGTGGAACCCCACTCGTCATGGGCGCCCACTCTAACACCTCGCCACGTACCATGACTCGCTGCTGTCTTCCTGACAGGTATTCCCTGATCCATTGTAGTGCCTTCCCTGTTACCCCTGCCTGGTCCTCCAGCTTCTGCACTAATCCCTTGTGTGGAACTGTGTCAAACGCCTTCTTACAGTCTAAGAATATGCAATCTACCCACCCCTCTCTCTCTTGTCTTACTTCTGTCACCCTGTCGTAGAACTCCAGTAGGTTTGTGACACAGGATTTCCCGTCCCTGAAACCGTGTTGGCCGTCGTTGATAAGATCATTCCTTTCTAGGTGCTCCACCACTCTTCTCCTGATTATCTTCATGACCTTGCATACTATACATGTCAGTGACACTGGTCTGTAGTTTAGTGCTACCTTCCTGTCTACTTTTTTAAAAATTGGAACTACATTTGCTGTCTTCCATACCTCAGGTAGTTGCCCTGTTTCGATAGATGTGTTGAAGATTGTTGTTAGGGGTACACAGCTCCTCTGCTCCCTCTCTCAGGACCCATGGTGATATGTTATCCGGCCCCATCGCCTTTGAGGTATCTAGCTCGTTTAGTAGCCTCTTCACATCCTCCTCAGTTGTGTGTATTGTGTCCAGCACCTGATTGTGTACCCTACCTCTCCTCCTTTCTGGAGGCCCTTCTATCTCCTCTGTGAACACCTCTTTGAATCTCATGTTGAACTCTTCACACACTTCACGGTCATTTCTTGTGACCTCCCCTCCTTCCTTCCTCAGCCTGATCACCTGGTCCTTGACTGTTGTTCTCCTGATGTGGCTGTACAACAGCTTTGGGTCAGATTTTGCTTTCGCTGCTATCACATTTTCGTACTGTCTTTGGGCCTCCCTTCTTACCTGTGCATAATCATTTCTGGCTCTACGACTGCTCTCCTTATTCTCCTGGGTCCTTTGCCTTCTGTACCTCTTCCATTCCCTAGCACACTTGGTTTTGGCTTCCCTGCACCTTTGGGTGAACCATGGGCTCATCCTGGCTTTTTCGCTTCTCCTGTTACCCTTGGGTATAAACCTCTCCTCAGCTTCCTTTCAAATTGTTGTCAAATATTCCATCATCTCGTCTACTGACTTCCCTGTCAGCTCACTGTCCCACTGAACTCCGTGCAGAAAGTTCTTCATGCCCAAGTAGTCACCTTTCTTGTAGTTTGGCTTCGTTCGTGCAGCCCTTCCTGCTTCCCCCTGTTTGGGTGTTAGGGTGTGTGAGTGTATGTTTGGGTGTTAGTCGTGTGAGTGTATGTTTGGGTGTTAGTCGTGTGAGTGTATGTTTGGGTGTTAGGGTGTGTGTGTGTATGTTTGGGTGTTAGGGTGTGTGAGTGTATGTTTGGGTGTTAGGGTGTGTGGACGTATGTGAGTGTGTTTGGGTGTTAGAAAGTGTGAGTGTATGTTTGGGTGTTAGGGTGTGTGAGTGTATGTTTGGGTGTTGGGGTGTGTGAGTGTATGTTTGGGTGTTGGGGTGTGTGAGTGTATGTTTTGGTGTTAGGGTGTGTGAGTGTATGTTTGGGTGTTGGGTTGTGTGAGTGCATGTTTGGGTGTTGGGGTGTGTGAGTGTATGTTTGGGTGTTGGGGTGTGTGAGTGTATGTTTGGGTGTTGAGGTGTGTGAGTGTATTTTTGGGTGTTGGGGTGTGTGAGTGTATGTTTTGGTGTTAGGGTGTGTGAGTGTATGTTTGGGTGTTGGGGTGTGTGAGTGCATGTTTGGGTGTTGGGGTGTGTGAGTGTATGTTTGGGTGTTGGGGTGTGTGAGTGTATGTTTGGGTGTTGAGGTGTGTGAGTGTATGTTTGGGTGTTGGGGTGTGTGTGCATGTTTGGGTGTTATGGTGTGTGAGTGCATGTTTGGGTCTTAGGGTGTGTGAGTGTATGTGATTGTGCGCACGTGGTTCGGTGTTACACGTGGTGCTGTTGCCATCTGGCCTGACGCTACCCAACACCCACCTACTAACTTGTACCCTCTATGCTTTTCCTTCTTATTAGAAGCTCTAGTATAATAGACACCTGTCTGCCCACTCTGGCTTATGTTTTAAATTACCAGTTACTGTTCGTTACTGAGTACTTATTAACCAATTACTTTTCGTACTAAGAGTGTGACAGTTCACACAACAGCTGGTGGTACCAGGGAACTCACACCTGACTCCCCAAAAGCCACGCATAGGTGAATACTTGCAAGCAGCCTGTAGAGTATCCAACTCGTTGTGATGTCCTGGTGTAGTATCTCCACCTCTATTTCTTCACTATATACATTTTAATCTTATTTGTGCTTCTTTCACTGATCACTTTATTATTATTCATGGGGGACATATGTGGCACCACCACCTATACCACCAATATCACTCTCAAGATCACGTATAAAATTGTGGCTCTCACCACTCTCATTTGACACAGTGCAACTTGTAAATCACTTCAGGGATTGTTCACTGACACACTTACTGACCTCTGTAGTGTCCTTGGGTAGTCCACAAAACGCCGAAATTCACAGAGCACTATTTTTCTAATTGTGGTTGCAGGGGTTGAGTCATATCTCCTGGTCCCGCCTATTCACCCGTCGCTACTAGGTCCATTCTCTCGCTGCTCCTGACCTTTTTCATATCTCTTCTTAAAGATATGTATAGATCCTGCCTCCACTACATAACTCTTCAGACTTTTCCACTTCTTGACAACTCCATGACTGAAGAAATACTTCCTAACATCCCTGTGACTCATCTGAGTCTTCAAATTTAAAATGTGACACCTTATTGCAGTGTCCTATCTCTGAAACTTTCCGTCCTTATCCACCTAGTCAATTCCTCTCAGTATTTTATGTGTCGTTATCATGTGTTCCCTATCTCTCCTGACCCCAGTGTCGTCAGGTCGATTTTCATTACCTCTTCCTCTCCTCGTAGGACATGCCCCTTAGTTCTGGGACTAGTCTTGTTGCAAGTCTTTGCACTTTCTCTAATTTCTGGAAATAGGGACACTTCTGAATCTATCTCTTCCGTCATCTGATTCACATATATTAGAACAGCACCGGTCCTAGGACTGACCACTGTGGAACTCCGCTCGTCACAGGAGCCCACTCTGATACCTCGTCATTTACTATGACTCGTTGTTGCCTTCTTGTTAGGTATTCTCTAATCCATTGCAGTGCCTTTCCTGTTACACCTGCCTGATCCTCCAGCGTTTGCACTAATCTTTTATGTGAAACTGTGTCAAAAGCTTTCTTACAGTCCAAGAAAATGTAATCTACCCACTTCTTTCTCTTTTTTTGTCTTACTTCCGTCACCTTGTCTTGAAACTCCAGTAGGTATGTGACACAGAATTTCCTTTCCTTGAAACCGTGCTGGTTGTCGTGAATAAGCGCTTTCCTTCCTAGATGCTCTACCACCCTTCTCTTGATAATCTTCTCAATGACTTTGCATACTATACATGTCAGTGACACTAATCTGTAGTTTAAGGCTGCATGTCTGTCTCCTTTCTTAAAAACTGTGACTACATTTCTGTCTTCCATACCTCAGGTAGTCGCCCTGTTTCGATAGATGTATTGAAGATTGTTTTTAGTGGCACATACAGTGCCTCAGCTCCTTCTCTCAGGACCCACGAAGAGATGTTTCCAGTCCCACAGCTTTTGAAGCATCTAGTTCACTCAGAAGCCTCTTCACCTCCTCGTTGTGTATATTGTGTCCAGCACTTGTTGGTGTACACTACCATTCCAGCTTTGTGAGTCCTTTCTGCCTTCACTGAAAATACTTTCTCACATTTCATGTTGAGCTCTTTACGTACTTCTTTGTCATTTCTTGTGATCCCTCCCTTCCACAGTTTGATTACCTGGTCCTTGACTGTTGTTTTCCTCCTCATGAGGCTGTACAACAGCTAGTGGTCAGACTTGGCTTTCGATGCTATGTCATTTTGAAATTGCCGATGGGCCTACCTCCTTATCAGTGCATATTCGTTTGTGGCTCTTCGACTAATCTCCTTATTTTCCTGGGTCCTTTGTTTTCTCTACTTTTTCCATTCTGTAGTGCATTCAATTTTGGCCTCAATGCACCTATGGATGAACCAAGGGCTCATTTTATTCATATATTCCCGAGAGAGCATTGCCCCTAGGACTGACCCTTGTGGAAACCCCATCGTCACAGACGTCCATTCTGACACCTCGTCACGTACCATCACTCATTGTTTCCTTATTGTCAGGTATTCTCTGATCCATTGTAGTGCCTTTCCTGTTATTCCTACTTGCTTCTCTAGCTTTTAGAACTGTGTCGAAAGTCTTCTTACAGTCCAAGATAATGAAGTCTACCCACCCCTATCTCTCCTGCCTTACTTCTGTCACCTTGTTGTAAAACTCCAGTAGGTTTGTGACACATGATTTCTCCTCTCCCTGAACCCTCTTCTCCATGAATTTGCATACTACATATGTCAGTGACACTGATCTGTAATTTTATGTAGTCCTTATCTCTCTTAAAGATAGGGACTACATTTGATGTCTTCCACACCTCAGGAAGTTGCCCTGTTTCGATAAATGTGTTGAAGTTTGTTGTTAGTGGCGCACACAGTGCCTCAGCCCCGTCTCTCAAGACCCAAGGAGAGATAGTGTCCGGTCCCACCACCTTTGAGGTCTCTAGTTCACTTAGCAGCTTTTATACTTCCACCTCGGTTGTTTGTGTAGTCTGTCCAGCACCTACTGGTGTAAAGTGCCTTTTCCGGTTTACTGTTGTCTAGTCTATTTCCACTGAAAATACTCCTGTAAAACTCGTGTTTAGCTCTTCACATCCTTCATTGTCGTTTCTTGTGATCTTTCCTCCTTCCTTCCTAAACCTGATAACTTGGTCCTTGATTTGTTTTCTTACTAATGTGGCTGTACAACAGCTTTGGGTCAGATTTGACTTTCGATGCTGTATCATTCTCGTATTGCAGCTGGGCCTCCTTCTTTATTCATGCATATTCATTTCTGGCTATTCAACTAATCTCCTTATTTTCCTGGGTCCTTTTTCTTCTCTACTTTTTCCATTCTCTAGCACACTTAATTTTGGCCTCTCTACACATTTAGGTGAACCAAGGACTTGTTCTCATTTTCGCATTGTTTCTGTTGCCCTTGGGAACAAACTTCTCCACTGCCTCCTTGCATTTTTGGTCACGTATTTCATCATTTCATTTACTGTTTTTCACACCAGTACTCTCCTCCACTGTACCTTATGCAGGGTATTACTTATATCTGCTCAGTCCCCTCTTTTATAGTTTGGCTTCTCTTGTCCTACTTTTTCTGCTTCCCTCTCTTTTAGCTCTACAATATATTCGAAGCTAAGGACGAGGTGATCATTAGTTCCAAGGGGCTATCATTTGTGATGTCCCCAGTGTCTAAACTATTCAAGGTGAATTTGAGGTCCAGTTTTGCTGGCTCATCCTCTTCCCTCTCTCTCTCTTGTAGTGTTCCTAACATGTTGAAGCATGAAGTTTTCCAGTACCACCTTCATCATCTTGGTCCTCTACGTTTCTAGGCCCCCATGTGGCTCCAGGTTTTCCCAGTCAGTCTCCTTGCGATTGTAATCACCCTCGACTTGTAACTTTGCCCTCATTTAGTGTAATAACCACTGCTTTGTTGCTATTCAGTGGTGGGTTCTATATCACTGTAATTACCACTTTGGTACCCCCAGTCTCAAGTGTTCATACTATGTAGTCCCTTGCTTGCATTCTGTCCACTCCTTACAACTCCTCAAAACTCCACTGGTTTTTGATGAACAGTGCACCTCCTTCTCTCCTCGTGATCTGATATCCAGTTGGAAAGATCGAATCTTTTATCATTCCCATCGGCTTGGTTTCCGTCAGTGCTATGATATCTGAAGATGCCTCTATGATTCTTCCATGCCACTTCTCACACTTATTTGTTATTCCATTTGTGTTGTTGTTCGATACCTTTAGCTTCTTTTCAAGGCTTATATTCCAGTGGGTTTGTGAGGGCTGGGGAGTGGGAGACCTGGCATGACATTATGGGACGCAGCTGTGTAGGTGAGGTTTGTGCTGCTGGGGAGGAGTGTCTGTGAGTGCAGAGTGTAGTTTGATTTGGGTGAATTTGTTTGGTTGTGGTGTTCTGTGGTTGGTTCTTTGGGTGGAATGTTTCCTGGTCCTACTGACTCTGGGTGCCCCTGCCTTTTTATACGCTTCTCTCTCTTTCTTGCTCCTTGCTTCTTTTTATCCTCTCTCTCTCAGTTTCTGCCATTTTGTGTTCATTCTGTCGTGGTCGAGGAATACACGCTTGTATTTTGTTTCCTTTATCCGTGATTTTTGCTGCAGGATCCTCTTTCGCACCGTTTCTGTTCTGAAAACCAATTTCACTAGTCGATATTTTACCCTCAAGTATCCCTTGATTCTCTGAAAATTGATCTTTGTTTGATGATATTTTCAATCATTTTTTTACTCTTTATCGTCTTTCTTCATATGTCGTCCCTCCGACCTCCTGAAGCCCGTGGATAAAAATCGCCCTCTTCCCCTTTTCTTTCCATTGCTTTTCTCTGAGCATATCTGGATCTGGTTGAAGAATCATCACTGCTGCTTCCCTTAACATTTCTTGTATCTCTCGATGGCCTGAGAATGTCTCTGCAGGGGACCGGTCACCATCCCTCACTACAGTTCCCTCATCATTGTCCCTGTATGCAACAATATTCCACTTTCTCCTCGATATTTCCTGGCCCTCTTTGTGTATGTGTGTATGGATGTGATTGTACTCACCTAGTTGTGGTTGCAGGTCACTCTTCCTGCTCCATGTGCTTTATCATACCTCATGTGTGTGTGTATGAGTGTGTGTGTGTGAGTGTACTCACCTATTTGTGGTTGCAGGGGTCGAGTCATAGCTTCTGGCCCCGCCTCTTCAATGGTCGCTACTAGGTTACTCTTCCTGCTCCATGATCGTTATCATATATTGTTTGTGTGTGTGTGTGTGTGTGTGTGTGTGTGTGTGTGTGTGTGTGTGTGTGTGTGTGTGTGTGAAAGATCTCAAGCACATACATGTACTAGTGCTTGAAAGAGGTGATTATCTCCTTAATTAACGTTGCCATAAATGCATTCAAGTCTGTGGAAAACGGAGTGTCAAGACTATTGTAGCGAGTGAGTACCATCCCTGCCTTCTATGCTGGAGGGAAGTGCAGGTTTGGCACAGTTGTAGCGTAGATAAAAAGCTCGTGTTACTCTTTGTATTGGGAGCTCCTGATATTATAATTCAAGTTAGACTGTATTATTGCAAGTTCTAGTATATAAAATCACTGAGGGTACAGTAACTGCCTGCTCTTTCCTTCCTCATTCCTGCGTCACTTTGGAGCTGCCAGTAGTAACATTCATCCTGTATTGCATCATTTAGCAAGCTGGTTACACCAGACAAATATTCCAGCTGCCTTTACCATGCTTAGTTAGCTTGAGGCATCATGTCAGACCTTGTTAATACACTTTTACTAATTATATGGATGACAGTATGCAGCAAACTGATAGCCAAGGAAACCTGACAGCTAGCAATGACAGTCTAGGCATGGATGATTTTGTTTATAAGATCGTAGAGTTAACAGTAACGAGTTCCTCGCTTAAAAATAGTATATTTAGTGGTGTAATTATCGTTTAAAGTTTTTTTAAATGACAGTTGCAGTTTCATAATAAATTGCCTTTTTTAATGTTAGTTCAGATTGTGCGAGGATGAAGCTTGGAGAACTGCTTCAGAGTGTGTGCTGGTGTGTGTGGGTGTTCCTGGCACTCGGCGCAGAGGCACAAAACACCAGCTCTGTGATGGGATTTGTGACACAGTGCCTTCCAGGAGCCGGTTACCCCAATGTCACATCTAAGTCATTCTTGGAGTTTCAATGTGCTGTTACCTGCAAGAAAAACCTCGCCCTCTACTTCACCTTCAATGGTAAGAGAACGAAGAATAAATTTAAAAGCAATAAAAAATGTTAAGGGGCTTGTAACCCCTTCTCCTGTATATATTACTAAATGTAAAAGGAGAAACTTTCGTGTTTTCCTTTTGGGCCACCCTGCCTCGGTGGGAGGCGGCCGGCGTGTTGAAGAAAATATATATATATATATATATATATATATATATATATATATATATATATATATATATATATATATATATATATATATATATATATATATAAACCTATTGGTAAAAAAAAGAATGAAAAGATGGGGTTGTAGGGTGAGTGGTATATTTAAATGGCTTCAGGAAGAAATCCAAATATTCTTCCTTGAAGCCTTTTATCCACTTCTCCTAGGCTATGGGTCCCACTATATATATATATATATATATATATATATATATATATATATATATATATATATATATATATATATATATATATATATATATATATTATATATATATATATATATATATATATATATATATATATATATATATATGTATATTCTTTCTTTCAACACGTCAGCCGTTTCCCACCGAGGCAGGGTGGCCCAAAAGGAAAACGAAAGTTTCTCCTTTTACATTTAGTAATATATACAGGAGAAGGGTTACAAGCCCTTGCTCCCGGCATTTTAGTCGCCTATATATAATATATATATATATATATATATATATATATATATATATATATATATATATATATATGTCGTGCCCATTAGGTAAAACTCGTCAATTAGCAAGAACTCATTTAAAATTAATTCCTTTCTAAAATTTTCTCTTACACGTTTAAAGATATATATTTTTCATTTATGTTAATGTAAAAATTTATAATTTTGTACCAAAAGAAACTTTGAAAACCTACCTAACCTTATTATAACAAGCGCAATTTAATTTAGCCTAACCCAACTAAATATATTTTAGATACGTTTACAATAATTTAATAATAAACAAATACAATGAAATATATTTTTTTCGTTAGGTTCAGAATGATTTTTGCGAAATTATTGCATACACAAATTTTCGCTTGTCTTATATGGCAAGATGAGCGTTGCTATTTAAGCCAAAATCGCACGTTTTACCTAATCGGCACGACATATATATATATATATATATATATATATATATATATATATATATATATATATATATATATATATATATATATATA
This sequence comes from Cherax destructor, assembly GCA_009830355.1. Classification (NCBI taxonomy): domain Eukaryota; kingdom Metazoa; phylum Arthropoda; class Malacostraca; order Decapoda; family Parastacidae; genus Cherax; species Cherax destructor. The sequence goes on along the minus strand of WNWK01020914.1, from coordinate 12,054 downwards.
TATATGTCGTGCCGATTAGGTAAAACTGGTCAATTAGCAAGAACTCATTTAAAATTAAGTTCTTTCTGAAATTTTCTCTTATACGTTTAAAGATATATTTTTTTCATTTATGTTAATGTAAAAATTTATAATTTTGTACCAAGAGAAACTTTGAAAACCTACCTAACCTTATTACAACAAACGCAATTTAATTTAGCCTAACCCAACTAAATATATTTTAGATACGTTAACATTAATTTAATAATAAACAAACACAATGAAATATATTTTTTAGTTATGTTCAGAATGATTTTGGCGAAATTATTGCATACACAAATTTTCACTTGTCTTATATGGAAAGGTGAGCGTTGCTATTTAAGCCAAAATCGCAAGTTTTACCTAATCATACGACATATATATATATATATATATATATATATATATATATATATATATATATATATAATATATATATATATATATATATATATATATATATATATATATATATATATATATATATATATATATGTATATATATATATATATTTTTTTTTTCAACACGTCGGCCGTCTCCCACCGAGACAGGGTGACCCAAAAAGAAAATACTTTCATCATCATTCAACACTTTCACCTCACTCATACATAATCACTGTCTTTGCAGATGCTCTAAGATACGACAGTTCAGAAAATCCCTCCAAACCGCCAATATCTCAGACCCCTCCTTTAAAGTGTAGGCATTGTACTTCCCATTTCCAGGACTCAAGTCCAACTAAATCAATTAACTGGTTCCAATGAATCCCTTCACAAAATATAACCCTGCTCACACTCCAACAGCTCGTCAGCTCCCAAAAACCATTCGTCTCCATTCACTCCTATGTAATATGCTCACACATGCTTGCTGGAAGTCCAAGCCCCTCGCTCACAAAACCTCCTTTACCCCCTCCCTCCAACCTTTTCGAGGACGACCCCTACCCCGCCTTCCTTCCCCTACAGATTTATACGCTCTCCAAGTCATTCTACTTTGATCCATTCTCTTTAAATGACCAAACCACCTCAACAACCCCTCTTCAGCCCTCTGACAAATACTTTTAGTAACTCCACACCTCCTCCTAATTTCCACACTCCGAATTCACTGCATAATATTTACACCACACATTGCCCTTAGACAGGACATCTCCACTGCCTCCAGCCTCCTCCTCGCTGCAGCATTTACAACCCAAGTTTCACACCCATATAAGAGTGTTGGTACCACTATACTTTCGTACATTCCCTTCTTTGCCTCCATGGATAACGTTTTTTGTCTCCACAGATACCTCAACGAACCACTCACCTTTTTTCCTTCATCAATTCCATGGTTAACCTCATCTTTCATAAATCCATCCGCTGACACGTCAACTCCTAAATATCTGAAAACATTCACTTCTTCCATAATCCCTCTCTCCAATGTGATATCCAATTTTTCTTTATTTAAATCGTTTGATACCCTCATCACCTTACTCTTATCTATGTTCACTTTCAACTTTCTACCTCTACACACCTTCCCAAACTCGTCCACTAACCTTTGCAACTTTTCTTTAGAATCTCCCATAAGCACAGTATCATCAGCAAAAAGTAACTGTGTCAACTCCCATTATGCATTTGATTCCCCATAGTTTAATCCCACCCCTCTCCCCAACACCCTAGCATTTACTTATTTTACAACCCCATCTATAAATATACTAAACAACCATGGTGACATTACACATCCCTGTCTAAGACCTACTTTTACCGGGAAGTAATCTCCCTCTCTCCTACACACCCTAACCTGAGCCTCACTATCCTCATAAAAACTCTTTACAGCCTTCAGTAACTTACTACCTATTCCATACACTTGCAACATTTGCCACATTGCTCCCCTATCCACTCTATCATATTCCTTTTCTAAATCCATAAATGCAATGAAAATTTCCCTACCTTTATCTAAATACTGTTCACATATATGCTTTACTGTAAACACATTATCTACACATCCCCTTGATCATCTGCAATCCTACTCTCTGTCTTACATCTAATTCTTTCAATAATAACCCTACTGTACACTTTACCTGGTATACTCAGTAAATTTTTTTTATTTTTATTAACACATCGGCCGATTCCCACCAAGGCAGGGTGGCCCGAAAAAGAAAAACTTTCATCATCATTCACTCCATCACTGTCTTGCCAGAGGGGTGCTTTACACTACAGTTATAAAACTGCAACATTAACACCCCTCCTTCAAAGTGCAGACACTGTACTTCCCATCTCCAGGACTCAAGTCTGGCCTGCCTGTTTCCCTGAATCCCTTCATAATTGTTACTTTGCTCACACTCCCAAAAGCACGTCAAGTATTAAAAAACCCTTTGTTTCCATTCACCTAACAAATACGCTCACACATGCTTGCTGGAAGTCCAAGCCCCTCGCACACAAAACTTCCCTTACCCCCTCCCTCCAACCTTTCATAGGCCGACCCCTACCCCGCCTTCCCTCCACTACAGATTTATACACTCTCGAAGTTATTCTGTCTCGTTCCATTCTCTCTACATGTCCGAACCACCTCAACAACCCCTCCTCAGCTCTCTGGATAAGAGTTTTGGTAATCCCGCACCTCCTCCTAATTTCCAAACTCCGAATTCTCTGCATTATATTCACACCACACATTGACCTCAGACATGACATCTCCACTGCCTCCAGCCTTCTCCTCGTTGCAACATTCATCACCCATGCTTCACACCCATATAAGAGTGTTGGTATAACTATACTCTCATACATTCACTTCTTTACTTCCATGGACAAAGTTCTTTGTCTCCACAGACTCAAGTGCTCCACTCACCCTTTTTCCTCATCAATTCTATGATTCACCTCATCCTTCATAGACCCATCTGCTGACATGTCCACTCCCAAATATCTGAATACATTCACCTCCTCCATACTCTCTCCCTCCAATCTGATATCCAATCTTTCATCACCTAATCTTTTTGTTATCCTCATCACCTTACTCTTTCCTATATTCACTTTCAATTTTCTTTTTTACACACCCTACAAAATTCATCCACCAACCTCTGCAACTTCTCTTCAGAATCTCCCAAAAGCACAGTGTCATCAGCAAAAGCAACTGTGACAACTCCCACTTTGTATTTAATTCTTTATATTTTAACCCCACCCTTTTGCCAAGACCCTCGCATTCACTTCTCTTACAACCCCATCTATAAATATATTGAACAACCACGGTGACATCACACATCCTTGTCTAAGGCCCACTTTTACTGGGAAATAGTCCCCTTCCCTCCTACACACTCTATCTTGAGCCTCACTATCATCATAAAAACTCTTCACTACTTTCAGTAACCTACCTCCTATTCCATACACCTGCAACATCTGCCACATTGCCCCCCTATCCACCCTATCATACGCCTTTTCCAAATCCATAAATGCCACAAAAACCTCTTTACCCTTATCCAAATACTGTTCACCTATATGTTTCACTGTAAACACTTGGTCTAACACCCCTACCTTTCCTAAAGCCCCCTTTTCATCTGCTATACTGCTTTCTGTCTTACTCTTAATTCTTTCAATAATAACTCTACCATACACTTTACCAGGTACACTCAACAGACTTATTCCCCTATAATTTTTGCACTCTCTTTTGTCCCCTTTGCCTTTATACAAAGGAACAATACACGCTCTCTGCCAATCCTTAGGTACCTTACCCTCTTTCATACATTTATTAAATAATATCACTAACCACTCCAAAACTATATCCCCACCTGCTTTTAACATTTCTATCTTTATCCCATCAATCCCAGCTGCTTTACCCCCTTTCATTCTACCCACTGCCTCACAAACTTCCCCCACACTCACAACTGGCTCTTCCACACTCCTACAAGATGTTAATCCTCCTTGCCCTATACACGAAATCACAGCTTCCCTGTCTTCATCAACATTTAACAACTCATCAAAATATTCCCTCCATCTTCCCGATACCTCTAACTCTCCATTTAATAACTCTCCTCTCCTATTTTTAACTGTCAAATCCACTTGTTCCCTAGGCTTCCTCAACTTATTAATCTCACTCCAAAACTTTTTCTTATTTTCAACAAAATTTGTTGATAACATCTCACCCACTCTCTCATTTGCTATATTTTTACATTGCTTCACCACTCTCTTAACCTCTCTTTTTCTCTCCATATACTCTTCCCTCCTTGCATCACTTTGTAAAAACCTCTCATATGCTAACTTTTTCTCCCTTACTACTCTCTTTACATCATCATTCCACCAATCGCTCTTCTTCCCTCCCGCACCCACTCACCTGTAACCACAAACTTCTGCTGAACACTCTAACACTACATTTTTAAATCTACCCCATACATCTTCGACTCAGTAAACTTATTCCCCTATAATTCTTACAATCTCTTTTATCCTCTTCCCTTTATATAAAGGAACTATACATGCTCTCTGCCAATCCCTAGGTACGTTCCCCTCTTTCATACATTTATTAAACAAAAATACCAACCACTCCAGCACTTTATCCCCCCTGCTTTTAACATTTCTGTCATGATCCCGTCAGTTCCAGCTGCTTTACCCCCTTCCATTCTACGTAATGCCTCACACACCTCCCCCACACTCACATCCTGCTCTTCTTCACTCCTAAACGATGTTGTACCTCCCTGCCCAGTACATGAAATTACCGCCTCCCTTTTTTCAATGACATTTAAAAGTTCCTCAAAATATTCCCGCCATCTACCGAATACCTCCAGCTCCCCATCTACTAACTCCCCTACTCTGTTTTTAACTGATAAATCCATTCGTTCCCTAGGCTTTCTTAACTTGATTATCTCACTCAAATTTTTTTCTTGTTTTCAGCAAAATTTCTTGACAGAACCTCTCTCACTCCATCATATGCTTTCTTTTTGCACTCTCTCACCACTCTCTTCACATTTCTTTTTCTCTCCATATACTCTGCTCGTCTATTAACACTTCTGTTTTGTATAAACCTATCATAAGCTACCTTTTTCTCTTTTATCACACCCTTTACTTCAACATTCACCAGTCACTCCTCTTTCCTCCTGCACCCACTCTCCTATAGCCACAAACCTCTGCCCCACATTCTAATACTGCATTTTTAAAACTATCCCAACCCTCTTCACCCCCCCCCACTACTCATACTTGCACTAGCCCACCTTTCTGCCAATAGTTGCTTATATCTCACCCTAACTTCCTCCTCCCTTAGTTTATACACTTTCACCTCTCTCTTCCTTGCTTTTGTCATTATCTTTTTGTTCCATCTACCTTTTACTCTAACTGTAGCTACAACTAAATAATGATCTGATATATCCGTTGCCCCTCTTAAAACATGTACATCCTGAAGCCTACCCATCAACCTTTTATCCACCAATACATAATCCAACAAACTACTTTCCTTACGTGCTATATCATACCTTGTATGCTTATTTATCCTCTTTTTCATAAAATATGTATTACTTATTACCAAACCTCTTTCTACACATAGCTCAATGAAAGGCTCCCCATTTACATTTATCCCTGGCACCCCAAATTTACCTACTGCTCTCTCCACAACATTTTTACCCACTTTAGGATCCCCAACCACAAGTACTCTCTCACTTGGTTCAAAACTCCCCACACACTAACTCATCATTTCCCAAAATCTCTCTCTCTCCTCTACACTTCTCTCTTCTCCAGGTGCATAAACACTTAGTATAACCCAATTTTCACATCCAACCTTTATTTTACTCCACATAATCCTTGAATTTATACATTTATATTTATATTCCCTCTTTACCTACTTAGGACGGAAGTACCTCCCTGGGTGGTACTACCGTCCTGCCAAGTGAGTGTAAAACGAAAGCCTGTATTTGTTTTATATGCTGGTAGGATTGCTGGTGTCTTTTTTCTGTCTCATAAACATGAAAGATTTCAGGTACGTCTTGTTACTTCTACTTACACTTAGGTCACATTACACATACATGTACACGTTTATGTATACACACTCATCTCAGTTTTATTTCATTTTATCTTAATAGTTCTTGTTCTTATTGCTTTTCCTTTCATATCCATGGAAAAGTGGAATAAGAATCTTTCCTCCGTAAGCCATGCGTGTTGTAAAAGTCAACTAAAATGCCAGGAACAATGGGCTAGTAACCCCTTTTCCTGTATAGATTACTAAAACGAAAAAGAAGAAAACCGTCAAAGTGGGATGTTTGAATGTGCGTGGATGTTGTGCGAATGATAAGAAAGAGATGCTTGTAGATGTTATGAATGAAAAGAAGCTGGATGTCCTGGCTTTAAGTGAGACAAAGCTGAAGGGGGTAGGAGAGTTTCAGTGGGGAGAAATAAATGAGATTAGGTCAGGGGTTTCAAATAGAGTTAGAGCTAAAGAAGGAGTGACAATAATGTTGAATAATAAGTTATGGCAGGTAAAGAGGGAATTTATACATTTATATTCCCTGTTTACCTGCCATAACTGACTGACTCCATTACTACTACTATTACCTCTCTACTTCCTTTCCAACTACCTTTCTTGTCCAGTCCCTGTTTGCTGGCCTTCTTCTGTTCTTTCTGTTAGTGTGACTTTGTAAATGGTCCAACTGGACCAAAACGTCGTCGTAAGCTCTTCTCTCCTATGTACGGGTTATTTGTGTATTTTTTTTTTCGTTATCCTCATCACCTTGCTCTTTCCAATGTATATTTTTAATTGAATTCTTTCACATACCTTCCCAAATTCATGTACCAACCACCAGAACTTCTCTTCAGAATCTCCCAAAACCATAGTGTCATTGGCAAAAACAGCTGTGTCAACTTTCACTCTGTGTTAGATTCATTGTCTTTTAATCCGGCACATCTTCCAAGCACCCAAACATTCACTTTTCTTACAACTACATCTATAAATATATTGAACAACCATGGTGACATCACACATCCCGGTCTAAGGCCTTCTTATAATGGGACATATTCTTTCTCTCCTACATACCCTAATCTGAGCCTCACTATCCTAGTAAAAACTAAACTGCTTTCAGTTACCTACAACCTATTCAATGAACTTGCAGCATCTGCAATATTATTGCCCTATTTACCCTATCATATGCCTTTAAATTCCATAAATGTAGAGAAAGAAATCTTTACGCTTATGTAAATACTGTTTACTTAGATGATTCACTGTAAACATTTGGTCTACACATCTACCATTCCTGAGGCTTTCTTTTTCATGTGCGATCGTTCTCCATCTTAATCTTAATTCTTTTAGCAATAACTCAAAAATACACCTTACCAGGTATACTCAACAGGCTGATTCCCCTTCAATTTTAACACTCTCTTTTGTCCTCTTTGATTTAGTACAGAGGAACTATGCTTGCTCTCTACCAGTGCGTATTGTACCTTCCCTTCTTTTATACATTTATTAAGTAAAAGCATCAACCATTGCAAAATAAATTCCCCAAATGCTTTTCATTTATGTCTTGATCCCACCAATTCCATATGCTTTACTCCCTTTCATTTTACCCACAGCCTCACGTTCCTCTTCCACTCTCGCTTCCTTGGTTATTCTTCCTTGGTTCAAAACTCCCTAAACACTTACTTAACATCAGCCAAAATCTCTCTCTCTCTCTCTCTCTCTCTCTCTTCTCTCTCTCTCTCCCTCTCTCTCTCTCTCTCTCTCTCTCTCTCTCTCTCTCTCTCTCTCTCTCTCTCTCTCTCTCTCTCTCTCTCTCTCTCTCTCTCTCTCCTCTACACTCCTCTCTTATCCAAGTGTATAAACACTTATTATAACCCACTTTCTGCATCCGACCCTTGCTTTAATCTACATAATCCTTGAACATATACATTTATATTCCCTCTTCGCCTTCCATAATTAACAATTCGTAAACAGTCGAAATTATTTACAAACATTGTCTCTACGTCCACAGCAGGACTCGAACCTGCAAGCTCTGTATCAAAGTACCCAGTACTTTACCACGGAGCCAGACCCCGTGGTAAAGTACTGGTTACTCTGATACAGAGTTTGCAGGTTCGGTCCTCTGGCTAGAATGTTTGATTTATGTGCATCTATATGCACAAGTGTACATCAATTAATACATGCATATGGACACATACATATATAGAAGAATACATATTCACATGTGTACGTTTCACTCATAAACTTACACACATTCATACATACATAAATGTGTCAATACACGGATTAATGCAAGAACATGTACACTCATTTATATGCATACATACACTTACACACGTGCATTCATACAAAGTGTATATTTATTCATGTATGCATATGTATATACTCTTACATACTCCCATTCATATCTAAATAATCTTACATACTCGCATACATACGCACATGCATAGGTACACTAAAGCATACATATATACGAATTAATGCACATGCATATATACATACCTGGGCGGAGTTCCGGGGGTCAACGACCCCGCGGCCCAGTCCATGACCAGCCAGAACGTATATGAATCCATTTTTTATTTTTTGCTGTATTAGAATTTTATCAGCACCACCCTGCACTATTCCTTCAGCAGAGCTTATGGAATACGCAGATGCCATTCCTGGATCCCCATCAACCAAAACACATCTAGTTGTTATTTAGGGTTTGGAGGAATAACATGCAAATTTTTTATGATGATTTTGAGGACAAATAAAACAATGGTATGTAGATTTTATCTTCAATATTCTTATAAAGTCAAATATTGTGACTAATTTCAGAAGAGAAAGTCTACATTGATTTTACAGACACTAATTTGTTTAATAAAATGACATTTTAAAACAACATATACTAAAATTTCGTTTAATGAATAAACGGGTTCACTAAACTTTGAAGACTACCAGGTAATACATTATAGTGTTTACCAGATAATGAACAAAATTTAAAACAACCTCATCATCACTGCCTAAACACTCCGCCCAATAAAACACTTGTTCAGTTTCATAAGAAGCATCAGCCCTTAAAGACTGATGCCGTTCGAAAATGTTTTATTTTAATCATGGGAAGCACTAAACCCGTTGAGGTCCATGGTGACACCGACTACGTTTGCTTCATCTAATCTGTCTGCAGCATATGCTGTCTTCTTATTAAGATCGATGGAGTGATTACATTAACTCTTGGGTGAAGGACTGATTACCTCAAACTCCTGATATTCACCATTCTTATTTGTATTGGACTGATGAAGCCACTGTGTGGCGAGACGTTCCCACAATAAAGATACCCAGGTGTTGCTCATGTGTCTAATTTAATTAATATTATCATGTCCATAAGAGGCAACTGTCAATAATTACAGTGAAACCTCTGGTCACAACCATAATTCGTTCCAAAATTCTTGTCACGACCCAATTTGGTCTTGACCCGAACCTAATTTTCCCCATTGGATTGTATGTAAATACGATAAATTCATTCCAGACCCTTAAGAACTGTATGTATATATTATTTTTTTTAAAATTCTAAAACAAAAAAATAGAATTCACAGTGTAATAGTAAACTAAATGTAAAAACCTTGAATAATACTGAAAAAACCTACGAACCGTTCGCTGTAAACCTTTTTTTTTTAGAATTTTAAGAGACGTCTAATGGCTGAGAAGTGAACTTCGTTATTTATTGTCCCATTTCTTTAATTTTTGGTGTTTGTTAAGAAGCGTCTTTCCATCATACATTGTCCAAGTTTCAATAAGATAGCCCAACAAACAACTGAGAAAACAAATATTTACCAAAAATCATATATGACAAGTCCTAGCCGGGTACAGGGACTGCCAGAAGCTGTTTGTGCAATAAATGCTGATAAAACATTGCTAATCCGACTTTATTACAGTCGTAATTACTGTAATTTATGAATAACTTACTTCCGAGATAATCGACTAAAACGAGCGTGCATTGAAAAAATAATCGAGAAAATAAGTCACTCTGACTTTTTTTGGTTATCCTAGATTCTCTACACATATGCTGCTTTGGATGGTAATCTTTGTAACTGTATTTGTGTATACCTGAATACACTTACTTTGTTTTATGGTGCAGGAGGGGATAAGAGGATGGTACTTTATCCCTTATCCTCGAGTTCACGGTGAATGAACGCAGGTCTGACCGAGACCAACTACAAGGCGAGGGTCTATGTTAGGTGTACACAAACAACAGCAATTATCCTTAAAGTCAATAAAATTGAGAAAAATAAGATCAGACGTCTTCTTCGAAACCTTACATATTTTTTTTTCGAAAACTGTTGTTTATCATACATTTTAGTTTATTTCTTATTTGTAATTCAATTTAATTTCCATGTTGAGGATCCCCAAACCTAAAGTGCTCCAGGATCATCATTCCCCCCCCAAGGTCTAAATCTGGCGCTGGCTCTGATAACTTTTAATCCCTCTTCTGATAGGCTTAAATTTAACGTTCATAAAAGAAGGTTCCTCTTGATTCAATTGACGGAGACTGAAATTAAAGTGTGTAAATCCACATTGCTAATTTTATGTCCAAAATAAAGTATAATGATTTTCCCCTTAATTATTATTTTATTCATTCAATTTTATTTCGGTGTAGACCATATATGTGTATGATGCTTTAAGAGCTTCTACAATGTATGTGTATGATGCTTGAAGAACTTCTAAAATGCTTTGAAAATGGTAAATTTACAATCTAGAAATCTCTACTAACGATTGACATGTCTCTTCTACCTACCCTTAGTTCATATTACACATGCATGCCTTAAACCATATACTCACCTATTTTCTATTTTCTTAAGAGTTCTTTTTCTTAAATAATTTACTTCCATCTTCATTCGAAAGTGGAGAAGAATTCTTCTTCGGTAAGGTCGTGTGCGACTGAAATGTCTGGAACAAGGGACAAGTAACTCCCGCTCTTGTAATAATTACGAAATTTAAAAGGAATAACACTGTAAAGTTGGGATCAGTGACTGTACATGTATGTAGTGCATATGATAAGAAATAGTTCCGTGGGATCGATCCCGGATCTCGGTGTGTGAGCTGATTGTGGTAGCGATCACGATATAGAGAGTGAGGAAGAGACAGATGTGAATGTGAGGGAGGTGCGTTACACAATGAGTAGAATGAAAGAGGTAAATCAGCGGGAATTGATGTCAAGCCAAAAATTTAAAAATATGCTGGAATATAGTTTAGCAGTGGTGGCTGTGTTTGATCAATGGACGAATTTGAGAAAGTATGTAAAAGAAGGAAGTTAAAAGTGAACATAGGAAGGAGCAAGGCGACTAAAGTAACATAAAATAGGAAGTAGGTTGGTAGACATGAACCACCCAGGGAGGTACTACCGCCCTTCCAAGTGAGTGTAAAACAGAAACCTGAAACTGTTTTACATGATGGTAGGATTGCTGGTGTCTTTTTTCTGTCTCATAAACACGCTGGATAACAGGTATATCTAGCTACTTCTACTTACACTTAGGTCACACTATACAGCATGCACATGCATATATATACATACATACACATACCTAGGGTTTTCTTCTTTTTTCTTAATTGTTCTTGTTCTTCTTTATTTCCTCTATTGTCCATTTGGAAGTGGAAAAGAATCTTTCCTCCGTAAGCAATGCGTGTCGTATGAGGCGATTAAAATGCCGGGAGCAATGGGCTAGTAACCCCTTCTCCTGTACACATTTACTAAAAAAAGAGAAGAAGAATTTTTTTATAAAACTGGGATGTTTGAATGTGCGTGGATGTAGTGCGGATGATAAGAAAGAGATGATTGCTGATGTTATGAATGAAAAGAAGTTGGATGTCCTGGCCTTAAGCGAAACAAAACAAGAGGTAGGCGAGTTTCAGTGGGGAGAAATAAATGGGATTAAGTCAGAAGTATCTGAGAGAGCAGAGCTAAGGAAGGGGTAGCAATGATGTTGAAAGATCAGTTATGGAAGGAGAGGAGGGGATATAAATGTATAAAAGGATTATGTTGATAAAAATAAGGGTCGGATGCGAAAAGTGGGTCATAATAAGCGTGTATTACCTGGAGAATAGAGAGGAGTGTAGAGGAGGAAAAGAGAGATTTTGGGAGATGTTAAGCGAATGTATAGGAACTTTGAACC
>WNWK01020913.1:0-34970 GCA_009830355.1 Cherax destructor | reverse complement strand
CACAATGGTAAACACTTGACACACGTACATACACACACATATTAAACACTTGACACACGTACATACACACACATATTAAACACTTGACACACGTACATACACACACATATTAAACACTTGACACACGTACATACACACACATATTAAACACTTGACACACGTACATACACACACATATTAAACACTTGACACACGTACATACACACACATATTAAACACTTGACACACGTACATACACACACATATTAAACACTTGACACACGTACATACACACACATATTAAACACTTGACACATGTACATACACACACATATTAAACACTTGACACACGTACATACACACACATATTAAACACTTGACACACGTACATACACACACATATTAAACAAACAAACAAACAAACAAATTTTATTTCATTGCAGATTACATGGGTATCGGAAGTTACAATGTAAATTGAGTGCAAGGAGAGCCACTGACATGCCATGGCATTAGGGGCAGCTTATTCTAGTCCTTAAAAACTATGTACTTAATATTAGAGAAATTTATTGAGTTTATTCTAGTTAAAAATTATTTTCAAAATTACAATATGATGAAATTTTACTGTTTAAATTATTATATAATGATATTAGATATTAGATTGTTACAGGTGTTAAGATTCTTGAATGATAATATGGAATTGAGATTATCTTAAGGAAAATAACATTGAGCATTTTTGACATTAACTTATAATATGAGTAGGGGGTAACATAATAGTAACATATTATTAAAAATTGAGATTATCGTATAGGAAAGTAACAATGAGCATTTTTCAAAGTAGTTTATAGCATGATCATTTAGGTTTGGGTGAGTAGGTGGTTTTGAGTTGAGTCTTAAATTGATTTTCAGACAAGATTATCTTAATATTTACTGGTAATGAATTCCAGATTCTGGGGCCCTTTATGTGCATAGAATTTTTACATAGGTTGATATGAACACGGGGTATATCAAAAAGTGATCTGTGTCGTGTGTTGTGGTCATGGGTCCTATTAAAGTTGGTGAGGAGAGTTTTGAGCAGAGGGTTTATATTAGAGTGTAAAGTTTTATATATGTAGTAGGCACAAGAGTAAGTATGAATGTTCTTTACGGTGAGTAGTTTGAGACTTTTGAATATTGGTGGAGTATGCTGTCTAGAGTGGGAATTTGTTATCATTCTGACTGCGGCCTTTTGTTGTGTTATGAGTGGTCTAAGGTGATTTAACGTTGTTGATCCCCATGCACAGATTCCATAGGTGAGATACGGGTAGATAAGTGAATGATATAGTGCAAGGAGAGCTGATTGTGGTACATAATAGCGTATCTTTGATAATATGCCTACTGTCTTCGAGATTTTCTTGGAAATTTGTTGTATATGTGTTTGGAATTTAAGGCTACTGTCAAGGTGGATTCCTAGGAATTTTCCCTCTGTGAGTCTTGTGATGGGTGTACCATTAAGTGTTATGTTAAGTGGAACATTTGTGACTTTGCTTCCAAACTGTATGAAGTAGGTCTTGTCAGTATTGAGAGTAAGCTTGTTAGTCGTCATCCATGTTGATATTTTCTGTAATTCGGCATTAACAGTGTTGGCCAGTATAACTGGATTTGGGTGAGAGAAGACATATGTTGTGTCATCTGCAAATAAAATGGGTTTGAGTAGTTGTGATGCATTCGGTAGGTCATTTATGTAAATGAGGAATAGGAGTGGCCCCAGGACACTTCCTTGAGGACTCCGACTGTAATTTGTTGTGTGGAAGAGTTCGCTCCATTTGTGTACACGTATTGGCTTCTGTTGGTGAGGTATGATTTTAGGTAGTTGAGTGGGTGCCCCCTTATACCATAGTGTGCTAATTTTGTGAGCAGTAAATCATGGTCGACTGTATCAAAAGCTTTGCGGAGATCAATGAAGATTCCCAGTGGGACTTCTTTTTCTCAAGTGCTGTATATATTAACTCCAACATGTGCGTAATAGCATCGTTTGTGCTCTTGTTTGTCCTGAATCCAAATTGACAGGGGTTGAGTACATTGTGTGAGACGAGGTAGGAATAGATTTGTCTATGAATTAATTTTTCGAAGATTTTAGAAAGCAATGGTAAATTAGAAATTGGTCTATAATTATTCAGGTCTGTTTGATCACCTCCTTTGTGGATCAGGGGTGACCCTAGCTATTTTGAGAATTGATGGAAAGGTAGAGGCTTCAATGGATTTATTGAATAGTGTTGCTATGATTGGTGACAGTACCTGTGAAGCTTTTGTACATAAAAGTTGGTAGGCTGTTTATGTCTCCTGCTTTGTTTTTAAGGGTGTTGATTATGAGCGAGACTTCAATTGGGTTGGTAGGAGCTAGGAATAGCGTATTAGGGTAGGTGTTTGTGAGGTAGTCTGTTGGACGGGTGTTTGAGCTTGGGATTTTACTCGCTAGATTCTTTCCTATGGTGGAGAAGAAAACATTAAGTCTGTTTGCTGTCTCAGTAGGTGAGAGTAGGGGTTCATCTGCTCTTGATAATTTGATGGTGTTGTTTTTCGCTATCTTATTATTTCCTAGAATTGCAGATAGGGTCTTCCAGGTCTTTTTCATATCACCTTTTATGTTCTGGAGTCTGTTCTCATAATACAATTTTTTTGATCTCCTTATCAGGCTGGTAAGGGTTGATGAGTAGCGTTTGGATTGTTCTCTGGTTATTAGACCCCTTCTGTATTGTTTTTCATATTGGTGCCTTTTGTTAATGGATTTAAGGATGCTGGGTGTTAGCCAGGGATTGTTAAGTCTCTTAGCTGTGATCTGTTTAGTTTTTAGGGCAATGTTTGTTATAGAGGTGGTGGGTTTTGTTAAGGAAATTCTTGATGCATTCATTAGTATCTGTATATGTTTCTAACTCATTATGCCAGTCAATGTTAATCATAGCTGTTATAAAGTTATTTACAGCTGACTCATTATGTA
Source organism: Cherax destructor (assembly GCA_009830355.1). Classification (NCBI taxonomy): domain Eukaryota; kingdom Metazoa; phylum Arthropoda; class Malacostraca; order Decapoda; family Parastacidae; genus Cherax; species Cherax destructor. The sequence goes on along the minus strand of WNWK01020913.1, from coordinate 32,017 downwards.
GTCTGAAGGTAACTTTTGTAATATCTAGGGGCAATTTACCAAGATTAGTTATGAGAAAGGTCGGATAGTGGTCTGTGGTGTTGTCTGTGATGATGCCTGATTTTAGAGGGGCTATAGTATTAGTCCAGATGTGGTCTAGTAATGAAGTACTAGTCTCGGAGATTCTTGTAGGTTTTGATATTGTTGGTAGTAACAAGCAGTTGCTCATAGTGTTTGTGAATTCTGTTACTTGTGGGTCCTGGTCATGTAGGAGATTTATATTGAAGTCTCCTGTGAGCAGCAAATGGTCTTTGTTCATGTGTGCATCAGTTATTAGGTTACCTAGTTTTTCACTAAAATGGTGAATGTTTGACTGTGGTAATCTGTAGATGTTTATCACTGTGAGGGGTTTTGCAGGTCTTTTGATTTAAATTTAGCTATAATATATTCTCCATGCTCATCCCTTATGCAAGAGTTATTGATACATTCAAGTTGATCTGAGTAATATATAGCTATTCCACCCCCTCGCTGATCTGTCTGCAATTGTGAATGGCTGTGTAACCTGGGATGGCATAGACATCTGTAGTATCAGGCTTCAGCCAGGTCTCAGTGAGTGTGATGATTGACATATTGGTCTGGAGGGATTGGAGTAGTGCTGTGAGGTCATCATAATGTTTGCTCAAAGATCTAACATTGTAATTGAAGATAGTTATGTTATTGTTGGCTCTGAGTAATGTCTTTGCTTGATCTGCTGTGTAATAGTTACAGTTGCTGTTGGAATCATGTAAGTCATTTAATAATAGGTTGATATCAGGATCAATTCCTGTAATCATAAGATTTGATGTGATTCTATAACTAGACCTGAGAATAGATAATACTAAACTTAATAATATGATACTAGAATAAATGCTTAGGAACTATTTGATTATTACAATTTTTTAATAAGAGTTTGTAGAGATACAGGGTATTTGACAGAGTTCTTGGCACGTGAATTTGTACCTTAGTTAATTTATACAAATGCAATTAATTGAACTATGGTAGTCTACTAAAGCTGGGAATAAAGGAGCTAGGGAAAATGATAGCAAACAATGAAAGTAAAGTAAATTAGTACCTGAGTTAGCACCTTAATTATTATAAGAAAAAATAATAAAAGAACTGTGGCAGTTAAATTTTTTTTTTTTTAAGATAAAATATAGGGAATATAATAGTAAACAATGAGGGTTAACACTTTAGGGAATATAATAGTAAATAAAAAGAGTAAAACACTTTAGCACCAAAAATAGCACCTTAATTACGAGTTAACACTTTAGGAAATATAATAGTAAATAAAAAGAGTAAAACACTTTAGCACCAGAATTAGCACCTTAAGTAAAAGGAATTATTGGATGAAAGGCAGTACTAGGTATTGATTTGCTGGGAACTATTTCAAGAGAATATATAAATGGGGATTAAATTAAATGGACAGATAGTAAATATGATATAAAATTAACTTAGAAGCAAGATTTGATTTATATTATAAAGTTGAAGCAAGTAATAGCACTAAAAGTAAAGTACATAGTGTATGAGGTAGTTGGTACTAGCTAGTATATAGTACAAAAATTTCACAAAGTAGTAGTAACATAGACTAATACAGCACACGTATATTATGTGTTGAGGACAATAGGCTAATCAGTAATGGTAATGTCAGCTTGTCTAAGGAAGTTGGTGAGATCACGTTCGTTTGATATAGAAAATTGCTGACCTGTTGATACTTTTCGAACTAGTATTTTCCCATCACGAGCGAAGCACTGATGGATTTTGTTCTCCAGTTTAAGTTTTCTCAGCCTAAACAGTTTTGACGTTTCCTGGTTAGGCACTCGTTGATGTATACTCCACATTTCATTGTAATTGCTGATTTAGTTAGGTTCTTTTTTGTATCATATGAATGAAGTCTGATCATTATACTAGGTTTACCTTGTTTTCCTAGCAATCGTGTTTCCTTGATTTCATTCCTTTGCACATTAACATGTAGGTGGTCTTGTAATATGTTGATAGCAGTTTCCTTGCACTGGGATTGAGTTATGTCTCTGGGAATGTGGTTGCTGTTTATTATAACTGCATCAGACAAGTTATCTTGTTCGGTTTTGTCATCTTGAAAATCAAGATATTCATCAAGTCGAGTGTGCATGTTGTTATTCCAGTCCTTGATTGCTTCTTCCACCTTCATATTCAGAGTTGTTATTTGATCGGTGTGACTGGTTATAACTGTTTGTAGAGTATTTTGTGTGTCAGTACTTCCCGATGTAATCTTCTCTTCAAGGTTTTGGATCTTGATCTCGAGGTTAGTTAGCTTGGATTCATATTTCACTAGTTTTGCTTTGATGTCTTTGTTTTCAGCTTCAAGGGCAAAGATGTATTCCCTAATAGTATCAGGAGTAGTCATACCTTGGTGCCCAGGAAGGAATCCTACGAAGCTGGTGGGGTTGGTGGGAGAGTCAGCCATGGTGGGTGATGTTATTGTTGTCGTCGGGGTCCGGGCGGGGGTGTGGGGGTTGTTGATGCACCGGCTTTCTGTTGTGTAGACATGTTGTGTTTCAAAGTCCTTAGCGTTGGTTTCTTGGTACTGTTGTTGTTTCCTCTGCGATTTCCGCTCATAGTATCACTAGTGAAGCTATGGAGGAGGTTTTATTTCCTTTAGATTGGGTTAGGCGTTCGTCTGGCAGCGCGGGCGATGTTTGGGTTTGCAGGGCTGTCTTCCTTAGATCTTCAATTTTGTTAAGGTTTGGGTAGCATTTCTAGTATTCTTGGGTCATTATGTGATCTAGGTGGGTTTGTGCAGTTGTACCTTCAATTAGGCCATCACAAGCTTTGATGAGCGCTGAGTTTTTTGGAGAATAAGGGCTGCTAGGATGCTGCCTCTGCCGCTGCCGCTGCTAATTCTATAGAGATAATCCTGAGGAAATTGATGAAGATTATAATAATGTGACAGTATTAAGTGATAAATTTAAGATGTTAAATAAAGTAATTAATCACTGGTCTAATGTGTGGCGTAAAGAGTATCTCCTTACACTACGTGAACATTTTTATGGTGCGTCAGAAGCGGCTAATCGACAGAATATTCAACCGGGTGACATTGTGTTAATTGATTCAAATTCAAATTCAAATTCAAATCCTTTATTTCATGTAATACAAGGTGGGGGGTACTTATAGTTATACATTAAAGTTGATATTACAAGATGGCCAATAATATGCCTAGGTATGCCTAGGCTTTTCAGGCAGTCTTATGATAGGTCTTACTCAATAGCTATACAATGGATATACAGATTGTAAGGTTAGGTTTACAAAATTTAGGTACTGGAATTTAAACATTGAGAATTTAACAATTAGTATAAAAAGTTAGCAATTAGTTTATATATTAATGATAAAGGTGATATATTGGCATAATATAGATTCTAAATTGGAGTATCTTAGGCAAACTTATGACTAGCTTAAGTATTATGAAGCAATAGTTGTATTAGAATTTTGGTTGGAACTGTGCAAATTAAGGGGAATCACAGATATCAATAAGTGTATTTTGCTGTGGTTAGTAATGTGCAAATTAAGGAGAATCACAGATATCAATAAGTGTATTTTGCTGTGGATATGTGCAAGATAAAGTAGTTTTCGTATGGTTAACTACCGGTTGGGTGCGTAAGTGAGATAAGATGTTTTTTAACGGTGCTTTTGAAAATGGAGGTTGTGTCTGCAGTTCTAGAGTTTTCAGGCAGGGAGTTCCAGATTTTAGGCCCTTTTATGCGCATTGAATTTTTGTATAGATTTAGTCGGACACGGGGAATGTCAAAGAGATGTTTATGTCTGGTATTATGTCTATGGGTCCTGTCACAACTGTCAAGAAAGTGTTTTAGCTCAGGGTTAAAGTTGGAATTAATGGTTCTATAAATGTAGATAGCAGAGTAGTAAGTATGGATGTTCTGAACAGTGAGTAGGTTTAGGTCTTTGAAGAGTGGGGGGGTGTGCTGCCTAGCGTTGGATTGTGTGATAATTCTTACTGCGGCTTTTTGTTGGGTTATTATTGGCTTTAGGTGGGTAATTGCTGTTGATCCCCATGCACAAATGGCATATGTGAGGTAGGGATAGATGAGTGAGTAGTATAGTGTGAGTAGGGCTGATTGTGGTACATAATACCGTATCTTAGAGAGGATCCCCACAGTTTTGGACACTTTCTTTGTTATGTGTTGGATATGGGTGCTGAATTTCAGGCTGCTGTCAAGGTGAAGGCCCAGGAACTTGCCCTCGTTATGTCTAGCAATAGGTGTAGAGTTGATCTTAATGTTTAATTGTGGATCATCTGTTCTGTTGCCAAACATAATATAGAAAGTCTTATCAGTGTTGAGTGTAAGTTTATTGGCAGTCATCCATGTTGCTATTTTTATTAATTCGTCGTTAACAATGGTGTTAAGCGTGGCAAGGTTTGTGTGGGAGATGACATAAGTTGTATCGTCAGCAAAGAGTATTGGTTTCAAGTGTTGTGATACATTGGGAAGATCATTGATGTATAAGAGGAAGAGCAGGGGACCAAGGACACTTCCCTGCGGTACGCCGGTGTCTAGTGGTAGTGTCGTGGAGGATGTGTCTTTAATAGTGACATACTGGTACCTATTAGTGAGGTAGGATTTGAGGTATGCTAGTGCATGACCTCTTATTCCATAGTGGTCAAGTTTGTGGAGTAGGATGCCGTGGTTTACTGTGTCAAAAGCTTTCCTTAAGTCAATAAAAAGTCCTAGTGGATATTGATACTGAGCAACCTCGAACATTGTGGCCTCTGGGTAAGGTAGTAACATTGTATCCAGACGCTCAGGGTGTTGTAAGGAATGTCAAAGTGTTGTGTCGAGGCCAAGAGAGTTTACGTACCATTAATAAGTTAATCCCCTTAGAATTAAAGGGAGTTCTATCAACTGTGAACGAAACCCTAAGGGAAAGTGACACGAGTGATGTTGAAGACGACACAGACCAGGGGATACCAGAGACAGAAAGTGTGGTTCGGCCTACCAGGAAGACAGCTGTTCAGTCCCGGGCGGGCTGGAAACTCCTGTTGCAAACTGACTCGATTTGAATCGTCTAACAACGAACTCTGTCCGGCCGCAGTGTGGAAAATATTGGGTATTTTCCCGAAAGGTTATACTCGATAGCCTTTCTAATGTGAATATTCTTAATGTGTGGCTGTTGGTTCGTATTTTTCTTGAGATGAGGAAAGAACCATCGCGATGGGTGGCTTGGGTACGCGGTACTGGGTCATACGAGGACAGTCGCGCTCGTGGGATAAAAGTGAATGGAGGTGAACGATGGGTGGGCTCTGGATATAATGGAGATGGAAATCGGCGTTTACTATGACCAAATCGCGGTTTATGGGCTCTCTTCACAATAGTGAATGTTGTGAATATTCGCCGAGCATAATGTGGGACATGAAGTCCAAGAAACTATAATAATATAGTGATAATATGTTAAACAGTGAGCGACGCCGTCATGGCGGTGTTGATGGCGGAAATGTGCGTCGCTTCGATCAGCGTTCATCGCACGCAATTATTAATGGATTAACTTCTAACGAGGGTAAATTAATGGGACATTAAACCGACGTGTGAATAGTGTGTAAAGTGTTGCGTATAAACTCTACTGTAGGGGTTTAGTGAGAGGATATAAATCACTACCCCGACCAACCACGTTAAATAACGCCCGGTCTCGTGGGCGTAAGAGAGTTCAAGGGATCAATCTTCTCTTGACTCATCGGGACAACCACCAACATCATCGTCTTGCCGGAAGAATAATCTACCGAGCAGGACCACGAGATCCGTCGAAGAATAGCGACAAGAATGTTGTTTCTTCCCCACTGTAAGTACTCTTATTGTCTTAGCAACCGTCTGGCCAGTAGGTATGTTGGGATAATGTGGGTTTGCGGTGGGAATGATAATGATGGGATCTTCAAGTGAACAGCAATGGCACAGATAAAGGGTGAGTGATATTAAGTTGTACTCTTTCCTCCTTCTCCCCAATCAGTCAGACATTAACCCATACAGTCCACAAAATTTAACAATACCGTAACCATTGGTGTTACTCATTCTTAATAAACTGGTCAAGGATAGATGTGGATTTAGAGTGAGAATATCGAAGGGTCCCCTTAAATGTGACCAGGAGTGGGGCAAGTTTTCTCACACGCCTCAACGGGGGTAACCGCGGTAAAATTATACTAGTCGGTCCACTCCCCGGGAGATTATTTGTTGTAAGTGGCGGTGAAGCCCAAACAGGTAATCTCTTAATTCCCCACAATGTTGGTGGTTGTCCCGATGAGTCAAAAGAAGATTGATCCCTTGAACTCTCTTACACCCACGAGACCGGGCGTTATTTAACGTGGTTGGTCGGGGTAGTGATTCATATCCTCTCACTATACCCCTTTATTACAGTTTATACCTAACACTTTAAACACTATTCACCCGTCGGTTTAATGTCCCACTAATTTACCTTCGTTAGAAGTTAATCAATTAATAATTGTGTACGATGAACACTGATTGAACCGACGCACATTTCCTCCATCAACACACCGTAATGGCGGCGTTTGTCACTATTTAACACATTATCACTCTATTATTGTAGTTTCTTGGACTTAATGTCCCACATTATGCCCGGCGAATATTCACAACATTCACTATTGTGAAGAGAGACCATTAACCGCGATTTGGTCGTTGTAAACGCCGATTCTCATCTCCTTATATCCAGAGCTCTCCCATCGTTCTACCTTCATCCGCTTATCCCACGAGACAGACTGCTCCCTGCCCTCGTATGACCCAGCTCCGCGTACCCACGCCACCGTAGCGATGGTTCTCTCCCCATCTCAAGAAAAATACGAACCAACAGCCACACATTAAGAATATTCACATTAGAAAGGCTATCGAGTATAACCTTTCGGGAAAATACCCAATATTTTCCACACTATTACAAATACTACTATTACTACTACGACTACTACTACTTCTATTACTACTACGACTACTACTACTTCTATTACCACTACTACTACTACTTCTATTACTACTACGACTACTACTACTCTATTACTACTACTACTACTATTACTACTACTACTACTATTACTACTACTACTACTACTATTACTACTACTATTACTGCTACTATTGCCTCGCTTATATTCCACTTCCAGTATTACAAGATCTCCTTTGATATAACATCCCACAAGATGTTATTATTATTATTAGTATTGTAATTAGTATTAATAATATTATTTTAATACTAATATTAATAATATAATTTTAATACTAATATTAATAATATTATTATTTATATTAATGGTGAACCGCTTATCGTATAAGAACCACCCAGTATCTTTGGAATGGCATACACTGAGAATTAATGTACATAATGTTACAGTATGAGCAGCTCTCAGCTATTTTGCGTACTGTTATCCGCTAGCAGTGACGCAAAACACCCATTTTGCGTACTGTTATCCGCTAGCAGTGACGCAAAACACCCAGAACTCACCACGAGGAGGTGGCTGCTACCAGAGTTCCAATTTTTTTTTTTTTAAAGTTTTGTTAAATATGAGTATGAAATAATTAATTGTAATTTTTTCCATCAGTTGATGAGTGTGAGGGTGGTCATTCACAAAGGCACGACGTCGAAGAAATCATATATCTGGCGAGGAAGTCTACATAGTTCGTGTGTTATTCTCAACCAGAGAGGTGGCTTCTGTGTGCTGATGATTTCTGCAAATTTATCTTTAGCCTCGGCAACTTCTTCTACAGGCACTTCCTCGGAGCCCTCTTCTTCAGAATCGTTCCCAGAATCCCCTTCTTCAGAATCGTATCCGGAAACCCCTTCTTCAGAATCTTCTTCTTCGGACCCCTCTTCAGAATCTTCCTCGGAGCCCTCTTCAGAATCTTCCTCGGAGCCTTCTTCAGAATCTTCCTCGGAGCTCTCTTCAGAATCTTCCTCGGAGCTCTCTTCAGAATCTTCCTCGGAGCTCTCTTCAGAATCTTCCTCGGAGCCTTCTTCAGAATCTTCCTCGGAGCCTTCTTCAGAATCTTCCTCGGAGCCTTCTTCAGAATGTTCTTCGGAGCCTTCTTCAGAATCTTCCTCGGAGCTCTCTTCAGAATCTTCCTCGGAGCCTTCTTCAGAATCTTCCCCATAATCCTCTTCATGACTCTCAGTATATTTTTCTAGAATTTCTAACAAAGAATCCATGACAAAGCTTAAGTTGGGACGCTTTTTCTGTTAGCTTTGCATCATTGCCATAGCAAGGTATTTTAGCTCTCTGGAGCAACCCTTATCTTCTATCATTTCATAAACTTGAAGGATAATCATTCCCAAAGAAAAAACATCACAACTTTCTAATGCTTTGCCTGCGCAGTGAGACTCCGGAGGGTAGTGAGGGCTCTTGATTTTGGAAAGACCCTCCAATCAGTCATAGCCAGCCATACAGACCAAATAACATCCCTAAACACGAAGGTTGAAGATGCTGTCAAGAACTGGAAAACCAACATGGATACCCAGCTGACTGACTATTTTTCTAACCAAGAAGATAAAAATGAGCAAGATAAGTTATCCAGCGCGGTAATAATTAGCAGTGCACTCTTTCCAAGTGGTATAAACCATACCAACTGCAAAGATGCTGCTCTTCAGACCATAAAAGACCACTTAAATTTAGTAGTACCAGCATCTGAAATAACAGAATCACGATTACTTGGCACACAAGGTAGAAAAAAGAGTGTTATGCTTAGATTTCACACGATAGACAGTAAAACAGATCTTATTAAAACATCAATTAATGCAAAAAAAGATCTCTATGTAAACGAGTGCCTCACAAAAAAACGTCAGAACCTCCTATACAGAGTATGAAAGCTTAAACGTGAGAATAATGACAAAATCCACCAGTGCTTCACCCGAGAAGGGAAAATCCTAGTTAAGAAAACAAATGTAGGCCGTGCTTACTATATCACGAATGAAAATGAACTGTCCACATTCCTTCGAGATGCTAACCTTACAGAGTCTGAATAATATCAATGACCTAATCCTTAGTCTGCGTTAGTGCAACAGTTGTATTAGTAACTGCAACCTCACAATCTTACATTTCTCCCAAAACTGATTATATATTAATGTAATTAACTTCATTTTTGTTCTAATAATCTGCTACCTCACTATATTAAATTTCCCACTAAATATAATTGTACATCCTATTTTACTATATATATATATCTTTTAACGTCTCTGTAACCATTTACTTTTATTTTTTTATTTTTAATACAAATCTATCATTACCTTTTCCCAACCCTATCTATTTACAATATTAGTAATTACTTTTTACTTGAAATTAATTACAACCTTTTCACTTTTGTTTTTCTTTTTATATTTTTATAATCAAACAATTACCTTATTGTGTATGTGACTTAGTTTATTTTTTTCTTATAAGCTATTTCCAAATAAGTGCAATTATTTACTCATACTTTTAAATACCTTTTTACCAAAAGCAAATTCCAGTCACTTTATTTGCTTAATTGTACTCTTATATTCAAACAACTACCTCATTGTATATGTGACTTACTTTATATTTCCTTTATAAGCAACTACCTGATAAGTGCAATCATTTACTTATATTTTATAAATACCTTTTACCATTAGCCAACTTCAGTCACTTTATTAACTTCAATTTAATCAAAACTACTTTTAATATTAGTCAAATCTGTTTTAACTTCTAGTTCAATAGCTCTTTGCATTCATTAACCTCTTATTGCCTTTCATATACTAAAAGTTTCAACCAGTGCCACATTGAATCAAAAATTTCTTTTTCCATACCAATTTAATACTAGTCATTGAAGTTGTTCTAACCATTCATTAGACAGTTAAATTAGTATATCATTAACATTATTCAAATATCCTATATCACTGTAAAAATTCCTGTAAACACTTGCACATAATTGTGTTAATCCATTAGGAAGTAAGACTTTAATCTAATACCATATCATTAAGTTTAGCATAATCTATTGTTCCCAAGTCTAGTTATAGAATCACATTAATTCCTATGATTACAGGCATTGATCCTGATATCAACCTATTATTAAATGACTTACACGACTCCAACAGCAATTGTAACTATTACACAGCTGATCAAGCAAAGACATTACTCAGAGCCAACAATAACTTAACTATCTTCAATTACAATGTTAGATCGTTGAGCAAACATTATGATGACCTCACAGCACTACTCCAATCCCTACAGTCCAATATGTCAATCATCACACTCACTGAGACCTGGCTAAAGCCTGATACTACAGGTATCTATGCCATCCCAGGTTACACAGCCATTCACAACTGTAGGACAGACCAGCGAGGGGGTGGAACAGCAATATATTATACAGATCAACTCGATTGTATCGAAAATTCTTGTACAAGGGATGAACATGGAGAATATATTATAGCTAAATTTAAATCAAAAGACCTGCAAAAACCCCTCACAGTGATAAACATCTACAGATTACCACAGTCAAACATCCGCCACTTTAGTGAAAAACTAGGAAACCTGATAATCGATTCACGCCTTAACAAAGATCATTTGCTTCTCACAGGAGATTTCAACATAAATCTCCTACATGACCAAGACCCGCAGGTAACTGAATTCACAAACACTATGAGCAACTGCTTATTACTACCAACAATATCAAAACCTACAAGAATCTCCGATAATAGTACCTCGTTACTAGACCACATCTGGACTAACACAATATCTCCTCTAAAATCAGGCATAATCACAGAAAACACCACAGACCACTACCCTACCTTTCTCATAACTAACCTAGGCATTCTGCCCCAAGAAATTGCAAAAGTTACCTTCAGACTACATAATGAGTCTGCTGTTAATAATTTTATATCAGCTATGACGAACATTGACTGGCTTAATGAATTGGAAACGCATTCAGATACTAATGAATGCATCAAGAACTTTCTTAAAAAAAAACACAACCTCTATAACAGACATTGCCCGAAAAAAACTAAACAGATCACAGCTAAGAGACTTAACAATCCCTGGCTAACACCCAGCATCCTTAAATCCATAAATAAGAGGCACCAATATGAAAAACAATATAGAAGGGGTCTAATAACCAGAGAACAATCCAAACGCTACTCATCAATCCTAACTAGCCTGATAAGAAGGTCCAAAAAATTGTATTATGAGAACAGACTCCAGACCGTAAAAGGTGATATGAAAAAGACCTGGAAAACCCTATCTACAATTCTAGGAAATAAAAAGATATCCACGAACAATACCATCAAATTATCAAAAACAGACGAACCCCTACTCTCACCAACTGAGACAGCAAACAGACTTAATGTTTTCTTCTCCACCATAGGAAAGAATCTAGCGAGTAGGATCAAAAGCTCGAACACTCGTCCAACAGACTACCTCACCAACACCTACCCAGATACACTATTCCTAGCTCCTACCAACTCACTTGAAGTCTCGCTCATAATCAACACCCTTAAAAACAAAGCAGGAGACATAAACAGCTTACCACCCTTTATGTACAAAAAAGCTTCACAGGTACTGTCACCAATTATAGCAGCATTATTCAATAAATCCATTGAATCTTCAACCTTCCCATCAATTCTCAAAATAGCTAGGGTCACCCAGATCCACAAAAGAGGTGACCAAACTGACTTGAACAATTATAGACCAATCTCAAATTTACCACTGCTTTCTAAAATCTTCGAAAAATTAATTCATAAACAGATCTATTCCTACCTCGTCTCACACAATGTACTAAACCCCTGTCAATTTGGATTCAGGACCAGCAAGAGCACAAACGATGCTGTAACACACATGTTAGAGTTAATATACACCGCACTTGAGAAGAAAGAAGTTCCGCTGGGAATCTTCATAGACCTACGCAAAGCATTTGATACAGTCAACCATGATTTATTGCTCACAAAATTAGCGCACTATGGTATTAGGGGGCACCCCCTCAACTACCTAAAGTCGTACCTTAGCAACAGAAGTCAGTACGTGAACACAAATGGAGAGAACTCTTCCACACAACAAATTACAGTCGGTGTCCCTCAAGGTAGTGTCCTGGGGCCACTCCTGTTCCTCATTTACATAAATGACCTACCGAATGCATCACAACTACTCAAACCCATTTTGTTTGCAGATGACACAACATATGTCTTCTCTCACCCAAATCCAGTCGTACTAGCCAACACAGTTCATGCCGAATTACAGAAAATATCAACATGGATGATGACAAATAAGCTTACTCTCAATACGGACAAGACCTACTACATTCAGTTTGGAAACAAAGCTGCAAATGTTCCATTTAACATAACGCTAAATGGTTCACCCATCACAAGGCTCACAGAGGGAAAATTCCTAGGAATCCACCTTGACAGTAGTCTTAAATTCCAAACACACATACAACAAATTTCCAAGAAAATCTCAAGGACAGTAGGTATATTATCTAAGATACGTTATTATGTGCCACAACCAGCTCTCATTGCACTATATCATTCTCTTATCTACCCTTATCTCACCTATGGAATCTGTGCATGGGGCTCAACAACATTAAATCACCTCAGACCACTCATAACCCAGCAAAAGGCTGCAGTCAGGATGATAACAAATTCCCACTCTAGACAGCATACTCCACCTATATTCAGAACCTTAAAACTACTCACCATAAAAAATATTCATACCTATTCATGTGCCTTCTACATACATAAAACTCTACATGCTAATATTAACCCTCCGCTCAGAATTCTCCTCAACAACTTTAATAGGTCCCACGAACATGACACAAGACACAGATCACTATTTGACATACCCTGAGTCCATACTAACCAATGTAAAAATTCTATGCACATAAAGGGCCCCAGAATCTGGAATTCATTACCAGTAAATATCAAGTTAACCTTGTCGGAAAATCAATTCAAGACTCTTCTCAAAAATCACCTACTCACCCTATACTAAATACTCATACTGTAACAAACTTTCAAACCCAATATTATTTTACTTAAGATGATCTCAATTTGATATGTTCATCCTCCTTAACACTTGTTGCAATTTCATATCATCATATTGTCATTTAAAATCTTATAGTATCATCATTTTCTTAATTTGAAATAAAATATATATCTAGAAGAAACTCTAAAAACTATTTCTAGTATTGTTATTATACTAGTATAGCATCAACATACTGTAATTTGAAATAAATTATACAACTAGATTAAACTCAACCAATTTCTCTTGTATTGTCTTTTAATAGTATGTATAACCATATAATAATTTAAATAATACAGAACTAGAATAAACTCAATCAATTTCTTTAGCATTAAGTACTTAGTGAATAAGTCTCTAGAATAAACTGCCCCTAATGCCATGGCATGCCAGTGGCTCTCCTTGCATTACAGTTTTATAATTGTAACTACCAATAACATTGTACACTTGTAACATGCATTGAAATAAAAATTATTATTATTATTATTATTATTAAGTTCTGTGGCACTCTCATAAAAAAATCATTTAGGTTTTCGATTTTCAGTCTGGTTAATGGCTCGCTAAAGACTGAGTCATACTGGGATTTAAGTAACTCACTCATTTCCTTGCTGTCATCTGTGTAGGACCCATCCGGTTTAAGTAGGGGCCCATTACTGGTTGTTGTTCTCGACTTTGATTTTGCATAGGAAAAGAAATACTTAGGGTTTCTTTCAATTTCATTTATGGCTCTTAGTTCTTCCCGTGTCTCTTGATTCCTATAAGATTCCTTTAGTTTTAATTCGATGTTTGCTATTTCTCTGACTAGTGTCTCCCTACGTATTTCAGAGATATTGGCCTCCTGTAGCCGTTCCGTTATTCTGTGCCTTCGCCTGTATAGGGAGCGCCTCTCTCTTTCTAGTTTGCATCTTCTCCTCCTTTTCCTTAAGGGAATTTGCCTTGAGCAAACCTCAAGTACCACAGAGTTAATTTGTTCTAGACATAGGTTGGGATCCGTGATGCTTAGGCAATCTTCCCAGTTTATATCATTTAGGACTTGGTTTACTTGGTCCCACCTTATGTTTTTGTTATTGAAGTTGAATTTGGAGAAAGCTCCCTCACGGCTGATCACATTTTGTTGATCTGGAGCTCCCCGCATGCATGTGTGGACCTCTATTATGTTGTGATCTGAGTATATTGTTTTTGATATGATGACATTTCGTATCAGATCATCATTGTTGGTGAAGATGAGGTCCAGCGTATTCTCTAATCTTGTGGGCTCTACTATTTGCTGGTTTAAGGTGAACTTGGTGCAGAGATTTAAAAGTTCATGCATGTGTGAATTTTCATCTGAGCTGCCTCCTGGTGTTATCTCTTCTACCACATTACCACATTACCTTTGTAACTTGTCATGAGTGTGACCAGCTCTACCTGGAGCTCATTACCTTTGTAACTTGTCATGATTGTGACCAGCTCTACCTGGAGCTCATTACCTTTGTAACTTGTCATGATTGTGACCAGCTCTACCTGGAGCTCATTACCTTTGTAACTTGTCATGATTGTGACCAGCTCTAATTCATTACCTTTGTAACTTGTCATGATTGTGACCAGCTCTAATTCATTACCTTTGTAACTTGTCATGAGTGTGACCAGCTCTACCTGGAGCTCATTACCTTTGTAACTTGGTCATAACTGTGAATAGATCTAGTTCATTACCTTTGTAACTTGTTCAGCTATCAAAACTTTGGAGTCCAGTCCCTGGACCCATTATGTACCTCTGTAATATTTTGACTACCTCCCACAGGATGGGTATGGGGTGCATAATAAAGATATTAAAATAACTAACAGACAACTCATTCAGAAATGTTCAAGAATTGGTAAAGTATTTTATCCACAGTGGTATATTACAAACCATTCTTTAGAAATACTCTGACTTTGCTCACTGTAAATAAAGCATTACCACTTGTGTGTGTACTCACCTAATTGTGGTTGCAGGGATCGAGACAGCTCCTGTCCACGTGTGTGTGTGTGCTCACCTAGTTGTACTCACCTAATTGTGGTTGCAGGGGTCAAGACTCAGCTCCAGGCACACACACACACAACATGAGCCGCGTCAGGAAGTGGAGATAGATAAGTGCTGGGTGGAGATGGTTGCTGTGTTGCTTGTAGGATTTTCTTGGTATCCATCTGCAGTTTAGTGATGGCGGCGAATGTCGGTGATTTCTGGCTGTTCTTCTTCTCATCTGTTATCTTCTGGGAGAGTACTTTTTTCCTTAGAAGACATTTTGCTGCATGGGTATGATGAGTACCCTTGCAGTTGAGGCAGGTAGGAATAGTAATGGTGGTGGAACATTGTGTGGAGTTATGGCCGTCCTTTACACAGTTGGTACAGAGCTTCTTTCCTTTCAGGGGACATTCAGGCGTCGAGTGGTGGTACGAATAGCAGGTCCAGCATAGGCAGACGTGAGCAGAATGCTCTGGCTCGATGTGTCTGGGATGGATGTGGTAGTAAGAGATGGCTAGGCCATCAGACAGTGCTCTGGTAGCCATGTTGATGTTGGAGAAGGTGAGCTTGATCATTGTAGAAGCGTTTGGAATTTTAACGATGTTATCAATCGAGGCCCAAGAGTTTTGTTCCTCGATAGAGGTCTTAAGGTCTGCAGTCGATAGGGAAGTGATGAGCTTGTCCAACCGTTTGACGAAAACAGAAAGTTTCACCAGCAGGAAAGCTGAAGGAGAGATGGTGAATTGTCGGTCACTGAGTCTTCATAGAGGTGTCGTCCATCTATTTAGAAGCTTCATGATCGTCAGTACAGACGACAATGAAGGCCTAGGCACTAGGCCCCAAAGGGGTTAACAATTGTACATTTGGTTTATATCTACATTTCAATTATCTGTTACAAGCAAATTTAGGAAATTTGCTTAGTACAATTGGTATCTTATTTCATGAATAAGACATCTTGACATGTCACATAGGTTATTATACTGTCTATCTTTATATTCCTCAATAAGTGCACAATTAAGCACACAGTGTTCAAGACAGTGACCATATGCCTGATCACATAATTTGCATTTAGTTTGATCATCATCTGTGTCTCCCAAACTGTCAGAAGTACTTGTAGCCAAGCCTAAGCCTGGCCACTACAACATCAGTCAGTCTGTTCACATTGCAAGTTGCTCCACAAACATGCCCATCAGGGGGATTACCAACAAACCCCTGGCTGTCTTCAAGCAGGCACTGGACAGGCACCTAAAGTCGGTACCTGACCAGCCAGGCTGTGGTTCGTACGTTGGACTGTGTACAGCCAGCAGTAACAGCCTGGTTGATCAGGCTCTGGTCCAACATGAGGCCTGGTCACAGACCGGGCCGTGGGGGCGTTGACCCCTGGAATTCTCTCCAGGTAAACTCTGTGCTCGCATTTTCATGATCACAGATAGGCACGTTCATGGAAATTAATTTGGATTTATATCTACAGTTCACTTATCTTTTATAAGCAAATTTAGGAAATTTGCTTAGTATAAGTGGTATCCTACCTTCACTAATAAGATATCTTGACATGTCACATAGGTTATTATACTGTCTATATCTATATTCCTCAATAAGTGGACAATTCAGCACATAGTGTTCAATACAGTGACCATATGCCTGATCACATAATTTGCATTTAGTTTGATCATCATCTGTGTGTCTCCCAAACTGCCAGAAGTACTTGTAGCCAAGCCTAGTCTTTCAGCGAGTGGATAGCTGTAAATTTAACCTGCAGGCAGGTCTTTCCTGCCGGCACTCCACGATTTCCGCCGAGAAAGATTTAGATTTTTTAGATTTTGCCACCGAAGTTGCTAGTTTATTGTGCACCCCATATCCATCCTGTGGACGGTAGTGCAAGAGCATATGGACACACAAAAGGCCTAGGCACTAGGCCCCAAATGGGTTAACAATTGTACATTTGGATTTATATCTACATTTCACTTATCTGTTACAAGCAAATTTAGGAAGCAAAGCCATCAAGTCAAAAGCAAATCTTTACCTAGCGACTTAGTTAAGAACAATTTAACGAGCATTGCAGTACCTGGTAACTTCTTTGGCTACCAGAGACGGCTTTTTAATTAAGTGGGACATTCCAGAGGTTCACCTACAAACATAGTAAGTTTGTGCTGATTTATTTGTGCACACAGAGTGAAAATTCATCTGACATTGCAAGGCAGGTGTGCGAGAAGTGTTTAGTGGTGTAGGTTTGGAGTAACTATTTGCATGAGTTTTGTGGCAGATATCGCTGACCCAGGACAGTGAGTGAGCATCAGTACTAACGTAGGTTGAGCAATGTACGAGGAACAGAAGCCTGGCCTGGTGGGTGACTTGAGAGTGGCACTATAAGACTCGCATGCCACTTACACCCATATTGCTTGTGTCTGGTGAGGTGAATGTCCCTTACGCCGATCCTCCTATTCACCAGTATATTTAACTGATCGCCATTATCGTCCCAGGACTGCTTATTTCACTCGACTGATAACTCTTCATGCAACTCATATCGTTGGATCGCAGCATCATTGTTGCTGGAACTCTCATGTGTGAGCTGTGAATAGTGATCTACCTAGTGAAACACACAGAGTTGGTTTGAAGTGGCTCTAGGCCTTCCTTCACTGCCTCCTCCCCTCCTTCCTTGATTTGGAACACAGCCATTCGTCTTTATTTACTTATGGTCTAGAGGCGGATCTTGCCTGCCCACATAAGTGCCTGAGTGCCCCTGTCAGTCCTGCCAGCGTTCCACGATTTCTCCCTCACGCTTCTTAAGAATGTGTCTCCTGTGTGCCTATTTGCCTGCTACAAGCAAATCTCCAAGTGGTTGACACGGGTTTAGCTAGCACATTCAAGCAGGCTTGAAAACAAAACTGCAAGCCAGCCAGGACAAAGGGAGGGGGTTGCCTAGAGTTACAGCTCTCCTGACCCCTGGTCAGACTGGATTTCTTGTGGAATGCCTACTTGAGCAAAGAATTTAACCAGGGCACGGATTATTACTCTGGCGGTGATCTTCCGCACAGGGATAGCCTCAGGATATCTGGTGACCGTATCCATGATAGTAAAAAGATACTGGTTACCTTGTCTAGTCTTGGGCAAAGGTCCTACACAGTCGATTATAAGGCGAGAAAAGGGATCACCAGGAGCAGGGATTGGAACCAAAGGTGCAGGAGGCGGAGTATGGGCGGTTTTTCCAGCCAATTGACATACATGGCATTCCTTCAGATACTCAGTAACTCTTTCATACATCTTGGGCCAGTAAAATTGTTTCCTTATTTTTCCTAGTGTCTTTTTGATCCCTAGATGTCCACCCAATGTACTGCTATGAGCAAATTCAAGAACAAGGTCCTGGAAGATTTTTGGTAGTACAACTAAGTCTCGGTATGAATTCAGTCGCTTAACTACTTCTTTCTTCTTTAGAATCCCGGTACTGTCAAAAAAGAAACAGTTATCTTCCTCTTTGGCCTGTGTCTTCGACACAGCAGATTTTCTACACGATTCTAAATCGAAATCTATTGTTTGAGCCTGGATTAAGTCATCTCTATCCAAACTCCTGATTTCAGCAGGAGTAATAGTAGGTTGTTTAGTGGTAGGGCAGGGTCTAGAGACATCAGTCCTGTTAACACCACTAAATAGCAATCCGATACCCATATCTTCATCATCCTTGGGATTAGAAGGAAAGACATTTGCTGAGCGGGTCATAGCCCTAGTTACTACATTAAGAGGAAATAAGGAAGGACCCTCCTTTGAAACCTCTAGAGTATAATTTATATCAGAGTTATTTTGAAACACTATCGGTTCTGGACATTTTCCTCTATGAGATATATCATTTCCTAAGAGTAAATCTACTCCCTTAATGGGGAACGACCCGGAGGACAATCCTACCGTGATCCATCCAACATAATGAGAAGTCTCCAAGTAAACCCGGCATAAAGGTACTTTAATTAGGGCGCCTCCGTACGCCTCTAACAACACTTCTAATTCAGGGTCATTTTTTTCTCTGATAGGTAACATTCCCTCCCTTAATAGAGAGATATAACAACCTTTGTCTCGAAAGGTGGTAATATCAACTAACCTTTTTGGGTCCAATCCAACTTTCCCTTTCGAGAGGTATGGGGCCATTGCCTCCTGCACGAGACTAGCAGAGGGTGTTCCGACATCTAGTCATCGAGGCTGATGGTCATTATGAAGAGATGAAGTCAACTGTGAGTTAGTAGTTTTGGAGTGTTTATCAGTAGAGCAAGTAATCACCTGCGTTGGGTAAGTCCTTTCTTGGTGATTCTTCAGGTCTCTACTTCTCTTAAAACACTGACTCTTTTGGTGTCCCGTCTTCCTACAATACTGACAGAATAGGTCTTGATTCAATCTTCTTTCTGCTTTTGGAGCCTCTTCCCTGCCAGAACCAAATTTCTTTCCTATCATAGGTGGTATAGACTTTCCATCGTGGGAGGACCAATGAGTATTCCTCTCACGAGTATTAGGTTTTCTTTGGGGAGTCAGTAACTTATCCGAATTCTTGGAGTCCGTCAACTGTAGTGTCACCTCGTAATGGTCTGCCATGGCCGCCGTTTCTGATAGCTTGAAAGTAGAATGTCCAATCAGGTAAGTGCGTAGACGTTCAGGTAGATAAGTAAAGAAATCCTCATGTAGGATCATTTGAACCAATTCTTCTACTGTAGAACAATCCGCAGCTCTTCGCCATCTCTCGAAAGCAGTTTGTTTTTCTCGTGCAAACTCTAGCCACGATTGATGGGATTGTCGAGTCAAGTTTCGGAAAGATTTTTGGTAACTCACTGGTAGTAACTCGTAGGTGTCTAAAATGTTTTTTTTTTTCACCACATCGTAGTCCGAATATTGATCGAACGGCAAACTTGCAGCGCAACTTTGAGCCTTTCCCGTAAGGGTCGTGTGTAATAAGGCGGCCCAATGTTCCTTGAGCCAGTGCATCATTTGCGCCTGGTTCTCAAATGCTTCGAAGGAGGAGTCAAGATTTGTCTCGCTGAACTTGGGGACTAGAGAAGCAGCTCGGTGAAGATCAAAAGTTTCGGAAACACCCCTCCCCCGACGCTCTGACGATTCCTTCTGTAGTTGCCGTCGTTGGTATCGTAGGGTTTCCCTTTCGAAATCCTCTTGATTTAGTTTTCTTTGGACTTCAAGACGTATAGTTTGTAGAAGAAGAATTCGTTCTAGCCGATCACACTGTTCATGAGAGTCTCGGGAGGAATCAACATTGATGATGGAGGATTACCGTCCGTTGTTCCAGGTTGATCAGATTCAGTAAGTCTGGAGAAGAGTGTGAGAGCTGGAGACACAGGTTCTGCCATATTCCAGGCGTTCGTCTCATCTTGACTGATTCTCTGTTCTGATTCTCTGGACGTTTGAGGTAATTCTTCAGTGGGTGGAGACAAAAGAGCTTCCCTCCTGTCTTGTGAAGCGCCATTTATCTGTGAGCTCAGGCTATTCGTATCCTCTGATTCAACTAAGGGTTCATCATGGACATCAGGAAACAACAAGTTCTGTATTATGGAGCGCAGTGTTTGCCGTATAATGTCTATTATATGGTACACCCAGGACTCTGGCTACTTGCCACCACCTTTGTAATTTCAAAGTTGCCAATCTGTGCACTGTAATATCTTCGAATAATGATGTGAGAACTTCCATTTTGCTTAATTTATAGCAAATTATAATTTACTGTAGCTCTTAGGAGCAGACTCCCATTTATTACGAGTGGACAAAGTATAGAGTGATTTTTAACTCGTAATATAAATCAATATTCCTTCCTTCTTTTGTATCAAATAGGAAATAGAAACTTCAAACAAAAATCGATTTAATTTAATTAAACTAGAATTAGCTTTTGTTTAATAAGTATGCTATAAATATATATACACTGTTTAAGGTTCCTTTAAGTTTCTAAAGGAAGTTAACACATTCTTAAACACTGAACCTTCAGTATTAATGAAGTACAATAAGAAAATACTACAATGCACGATAAAAACAAATATGGTTTCTGACTGGCCGTCTTTTCAAAGATAATTCACTGGGGTATCACTCAGTAGAACAGTTCTGGCTTACACAGTAAACACAATCAAAATCCAATGATCAAGTGGCTGCTTATTCCCACGTCCAGGCTAGATACAAGCATCTAGCTTAATAGCGTGAGAATGGCTACAATATCAGAGAATAGTTGTTCTCTCTGCTAAGTCAAGTGAGACACTGCCTAGACAAATCCTAGTGCACCACAAGTCACGTCGGATCAGGTGATATAACTATTTGGCGCCAACTTGTGACGTCACGACCAAACATGCGTGAACTGAGTACTGGTAATTACATGCTTTACATATAACACTCATAGCCACATATATTAAATATATACCGTTCTGGTAAAATAATACTAAGTTATGATGAAGGATGAATAGGATAATAATACCAAGATCCATTAGCTTCGATTTAGCTAATAACGAAGATACTAGCAAGGTCGTATTATCAAAGATATGAAATATATACAAGATATCATGACACTGTACTGTACTGGTCTTCTGGGTTACTGTACTGGTCTTCTGGGTTACTGTACTGGTCTTGTGTGTTGATGTACTGGTCTTCTGGGTTACTGTACTGGTCTTTGTGTTGATGACTGGTCTTCTGGGTTACTGTACTGGTCTTCTGTGTTAGTGCACTGGTCTTGTGTGTTACTGTACTGGTCTTCAGTGTTACTGTACTGGTCTTCTGGGTTACTGTACTGGTCTTCTGTGTTACTGTACTGGTCTTGTTGTACTGGTCTTCTGTGTTACTGTACTGGTCTGGTGTTACTGTACTGGTCTTCTGGTTACTGTACTGGTCTTCTGGGTTACTGTACTGGTCTTCTGGTTACTGTACTGGTCTTCTGGTTACTGTACTGGTCTTCTGGTTCTGTACTGGTCTTGTTACTGTCTGGTCTTTGTGTTACTGTACTGGTCTTCTGGTTACTGTACTGGTCTTCTGGGTTACTGTACTGGTCTTCTGGGTTACTGTACTGGTCTTCTGGGTTACTGTACTGGTCTTCTGGGTTACTGTACTGGTCTTCTGTGTTACTGTACTGGTCTTCTGGGTTACTGTACTGGTCTTCTGGGTTACTGTACTGGTCTTCTGGGTTACTGTACTGGTCTTCTGGGTTACTGTACTGGTCTTCTGTGGTTACTGTACTGGTCTTCTGTGTTAATGCTGTACTGACTGGGCTTCTGGGTTATGTACTGGTCTTCTGGGTTACTGTACTGGTCTTCTGGTTACTGTACTGGTCTTCTGGTTACTGTACTGGTCTTCTGGTTACTGTACTGGTCTTTGTGTTACTGTACTGGTCTTCTGGGTTACTGTACTGGTCTTCTGGGTTACTGTACTGGTCTTCTGGGGTTACTGTACTGGTCTTCTGGGTTACTGTACTGGTCTTCTGGTTACTGTACTGGTCTTCTGGGTTACTGTACTGGTCTTCTGTGTTGACTGTACTGGTCTTCGTTAGTGGCTTGGTTACTGTACTGGTCTTCTGGTGATTACTGTATGGTCTTCTGGTTACTGTACTGGTCTTCTGGGTTACTGTACTGGTCTTCTGTGTTGATACTGTCTGTGTTACTGTACTGGTCTTCTGTGTTGATGTACTGGTCTTCTGGAGTTACTGTCACTGGTCTTCTGGGTTACTGTACTGGTCTTCTTGTTACTGTACTGTTTGGTCTTCTGTGTTACTGTACTGGTCTTCTGTGTTGATGTGCTGGTCTTCTGGTTACTGTACTGGTCTTCTGTGTTACTGTACTGGTCTTCTGTGTTATGTACTGGTCTTCTGTTACTGTACTGGTCTTCTGGTCTGTACTGGTTCTTCTGTGGTTTACTGTACTGGTCTTCTGTGTTACTGTACTGGTCTTCTGTGTTACTGTACTGGTCTTCTGGGTTACTGTACTGGTCTTCTGGTTACTGACTGGTCTTCTGGGTTACTGACTGGTCTTCTGGTTACTGACTGGTCTTCTGTGTTGATGTACTGGTCTTCTGGGTTACTGACTGGTCTTCTGGTTACTTGGCTTCTGGTTACTGTACTGGTCTTCTGTGTTACTGTACTGGTCTTCTGGTTACTGTACTGGTCTTCTGTGTTACTGTACTGGTCTTCTGTGGTATTACTGTGTTACTGCTGGTCTTCTGTGTTACTGTACTGGTCTTCTGTGTTACGTGTACTGGTCTTCTGGTTACTGCACTGGTCTTCTGGTTACTGTACTGGTCTTCGTTACTGACTGGTTTCTGGTTATACTGGTTCTGGTACTGCTGGTCTTCTGTGTTATGTACTGGTCTTCTGGTTACTGTACTGGTCTTCTGGGTTACTGCACTGGTCTTCTGGGTTACTGACTGGTCTTCTGGGTTACTGCACTGGTCTTCTGGGTCTGTACTGGTCTTCTGGTTACTGTACTGGTCTTCTGGGTTACTGCACTGGTCTTCTGGTTACTGTACTGGTCTTCTGTGTTACTGTACTGGTCTTCTGTGTTCTGTACTGGTCTTCTGGGTTACTGTACTGGTCTTCTGTGTTACTGTACTGGTCTTCTGGGTTACTGCACTGGTCTTCTGGGTTACTGACTGGTCTTCTGGGTTACTGTACTGGTCTTCTGGTTACTGCACTGGTCTTCTGGGTTACTGTACTGGTCTTCTGGGTTACTGTACTGGTCTTCTGGGTTACTGTCTTCTGGCTCTTCTGGGTTACTGCACTGGTCTTCTGGGTTACTGTACTGGTCTTCTGGGATACTGCACTGGTCTTCTGGGTTACTGTACTGGTCTTCTGGGTTACTGCACTGGTCTTCTGGGTTACTGTACTGGTCTTCTGGGTTACTGTACTGGTCTTCTGGGTTACTGCACTGGTCTTCTGGGTTACTGTACTGGTCTTCTGGTTACTGTACAGGTCTTCTGTGTTACTGTACTGGTCTTCTGGGTTACTGCACTGGTCTTCTGGGATACTGCACTTGTCTTCTGGGATACTGCACTGGTCTTCTGGGTTACTGCACTGGTCTTCTGTGTTACTGTACTGGTCTTCTGGATTACTGCACTGGTCTTCTGGGATACTGCACTTGTCTTCTGGGATACTGCACTGGTCTTCTGGGATACTGCACTGGTCTTCTGGGATACTGCACTGGTCTTCTGGGATACTGCACTGGTCTTCTGGGATACTGCACTGGTCTTCTGGGATACTGCACTGGTCTTCTGGGATACTGCACTGGTCTTCTGGGATACTGCACTGGTCTTCTGGGTTACTGCATTGGTCTTCTGTGTTACTGTACTGGTCTTCTTGGATACTGCACTGGTCTTCTGGGTTACTGCACTGGTCTTCTGGGATACTGCACTGGTCTTCTGGGATACTGCACTGGTCTTCTGGGATACTGCACTGGTCTTCTGGGATACTGCACTGGTCTTCTGGGATACTGCACTGGTCTTCTGGGATACTGCACTGGTCCTCTGAACTAAATATATTTGGTTATTGATACACTCATATAATTTAATTAGAAGACCTGCTCAGTGGAACTAAATACTTGAGTGTTGACGACTATTTGTAAGACTCTTTTGTACAAACTAAAATAATATCACATTACTACCAATTAACTTCACCTGGATGATTTAGTCTTAACTGAATAATACTCAGTAAGTCAATTATCCCTCACAGGTTTTATAATATTTTGTATTACGCAGCTGGATTATGTTTCAGGTGGGGGTTCCTTGATGCTGTTGAGGGCTCTTGATCCAGGACCTACACTTAACCAATCCGTTCCTTGGATCGAATTCCACCGATGTTATTTAACATCAACAATTTTTCAGCTTCCCGCTATTAAAATAAAATCTTTCTGAATGGTGAGTGAACCATCACATAAAATGTTGGATTCCATGCAATAATTTTAGACTGTCTCTTCTTCATGTCTTCACACGTTTAGTGCTGATGTGTTTTCCTCAAAGGAAGCATTTTTAAGTTTAAGTTAGACAAGGTGTAGCTGCATAGCCGTGAGTGACTGACCAGGTGCCCAGGGTGACCGACTCATCATGTCAAAAGTACTTCTACTGTCGTATTCGCCTGTATCCAACTGAATAATCTTCAACGCTAATTGTTCACTGTTCACACTCTGCGTTATTACTATAGCGTGCACCGAGATACACAACCCACTTACTTCTATTCAAAAAGTTTATCGCCATCATAAAGGGACAGAAAAACAACGTATGAGAAAAATAAATTATTCAGGTTTTGCACAAACATATTTACCCCTTGCCATGTAATTTTTTACCCCCAAGGGGTAAATTTACCCCTGGTTGAGCATCACTGGTTTAGGCAACAACGGGATTCTTTTTTCGTGTCGCGCAGCGACCGAAATACATGGTGGTGTCAGTCATATACCAGATGTTGTGGAAATAAATGGTATAAAATACCCACACAATGGAAAAATAAACACATAAGCAGTATAATGTGATTCTTTATTGACAACGTTTCGCCCACGCAGTGGCTTTATCGAGTCACAAACAGATCTACCTGGATAAAAGATACATGAGAATTTATAGGATTTAGTCAGGTGGAGAATGCTGAGTCAGGTGGAGAATGCTGCATGTGACAATCTTCAGAGTAGAGTGATGGAGTCTTAAACCTTGGGAAGCTTTAAAAAGAGATTGGACAAGTATCTGTGTAAACCTTTTGCAGTGTTCCATTCTTAAGTTCTCATGTGGGATAGCGATGAAGAAGTTTCTTGGCAATTGGTTCAGCTATGTTGTAGAAGCCATTGTTCTGGTTGAAGTTGTTGGATATGCAGATTAATGATGATTCCAGAATTCTTCGGTATTGAGTGTTGTCTTCTCTGGCGATGAGTCTTGCATTTCTGTAGTTGATTGAATGGTTGTGTGAATTTCGGTGTTGAACACAGGCATTCCTTGGGTCGTCAGATCTGCCTGCGTACTGGTGTTCTGAAATACGTGTTTGGAGGTCTCTGGATGTTTCGCCGATGTATAATTTGCTGCAGTCATATGCCTATCCAAAGCTATTAGCCCCAGTCCACCCCAGTCCACCCCTGTCCACTCCATTCCTAACAATATCCCTGCATAACCACGGCCTACCAAACACCCATATGTAATGCAAAGCCCTCACCTCTAGTTTGCATATGTCTGCTTGCAATAAGGGAAATATTGCCACCACATGCCATACCTTTCTGTACACTAATGTGTTGACCACTATAACCCTCTGTCCCAACTACTGGACCACTACGACAGGGTCCTGGATGCTCTAGAAGATAAACAGAATGCAGATGTTATATACACAGATTTTGCAAAAGCCTTTGACAAGTGTGATTAGATTTTGCCACCGAAGTGGCTAGTTTATTGTGCACCCCATATCCATCCTGTGGACGGTAGCGCAAGAGCATATGGATACACAAAAGGCCTAGGCACTAGGCCCCAAAGGGTTAACAATTGTACATTTGGGTTTATATCTACATTTCAATTATCTATTACAAGCAGGTATCTTATTTCATGAATAAGATATCTTGACATGTCACATAGGTTATTATATTGTCTATCTCTATATTCCTCAATAAGTGCACAATTAAGCAAATAGTGTTCAAGACAGTGACCATATGTCTGATCACATAATTTGCATTTAGTTTGATCATCATCTGTCTCCCAAACTGTCAGAAGTACTTGTAGCCAAGCCTAAGCCTGGCCACTGCAACATCAGTCAGTCTGTTCACATTGCAAGTTGCTCCACAAACATGCCCATCTGTGCTCGCATTATCATGAACACAGATAGGCACGTTCATGGAAATTAATTTGGATTTATATCTACAGTTCACTTATCTGTTACAAGCAAATTTAGGAAATTTGCTTAGAATAAGTGGTATCCTACCTTCACTAATAAGATATCTTGACATGTCACATAGGTTATTATACTGTCTATCTCTATATTCCTCAATAAGTGGACAATTCAGCACATAGTGTTCAAGACAGTGACCATATGCCTGATCACATAATTTGCATTTAGTTTGATCATCATCTGTGTATCTCCCAAACTGCCAGAAGTACTTGTAGCCAAGCCTAAGCCTGGCCACTACAACATCAGTCAGTCTGTTCACATTGCAAGTTGCTCCATAAACATACTTATCTACATTCATGTTATCATAGTGGGTTATAGATCTACTCAGGCTTCTAACTGCCTTCCTATAGCTATCATTTTCATTATTTATTTCTCTCCTAATATTATTCCTAATGCTAGACACAGATATACCAAAGTTATATTCTACATTCTCCTTATGGGTGCTCTTCTTGGCTAACATATCAACTTTATCATGAAGGAGTAATCCAATGTGTGACAGAATCCATAGCAAATGTACTTTAATTCCTTTGTCCCGGATTTTTGAGTATCTATACCTGGCTTCTCCAATGAGCATGCTGTTAGAGTCATTATATGAGTCAAGAGCCTTCAATGATGACATAGAATCAGTAATGATGATAGAGTCAAGCTCAGTGTCATAAGTTAGCTTTAGTGCCATAAGGATTGCAAACAATTCAGTTTGTAGTGTAGACGCCCAGTTGTTAATTCTTATGCCTAGTTCAAAAAAATTATTATTGTTCTTAACTAGGAGGTGGCAACCAGAGCAGATGCAGCCCTGCCAGAAGACTCCTGTTTAGATCCATCAGTGTATATAACTTGAGATAACTTATTACTACCAGCTAGGCGATAAATTTCTTCTTGAGCAGTTGCTTTAACAAGTGATTTAAGGAAGGGATTACTAGCAATGAGCTTCTTGGGAGGGACTTGCAGGTATGTGATATTAAATGAACACATCTTCCATGGAGGGGTGAAATGCTCTTGTTGCCTACAGTGATACAATTCATGCAGGTTGTAAAACTTAATGTAATTGCATGTTTTCACAATCCATTTAGATCTGTGAGTATTTACTTCTAGACATTTAGTAAGATTCATTGTGACAGTGTCTGGTTCATTTCTTAACATTCTAATACCAAGTACAGTGTTAATCTCAACAATCCTATCACTGATACTAGTAATACCAAGCTTCTTCCTCATATTAAGAACCTTTGTAGATTTGGGACAGCCAAGAATAATTCTGAGGGCTTCATTTTGCATTAACTCCAAGGGTCGGAGAGAACTTTCTCGAGCTAATATCAACATGGGAGCAGCATAATCAATTAAGGACCTAATATAGGCTATGTACATCATTCTTGCGATTCTCACATTAGCACCATAGTTGGGGTTGTAGCCAGCAACAGCTTTAAGAGCATTTAGTCTATCTCTGCATTTTTATTTAGTTGTGGTATAGTAGATTTGGTAAAGGGTACATCTACACCAAGATATCTGTAAGTTTTAACGTAGCTAATGTTTTCACCCTGCAAATAGATGGGTGGGGGATGTCGTTTGCTTGTTAATATCTTTGTTTTAGAGGAAGATATTATGAGGCCTAGTCGATTACAAATTGCTTGAACTTCATTAAGAACAGAACTCATCTTTTTATGCCCTGTTGTATGGATCATGATGTCATCAGCATAGCTTATAGCTATATGTTTAGGTGAGGCAGGTAGAGCATTTAGGAGGGCATTATTCAGAATATTAAATAGCATGGGACTGAGAACTCCTCCCTGCGGTGTACCTAGGGACATTTCTCTAGACTCGCTTCTAAAGCCTTGGTAGAGGACAGAGGATACTCTGTTTGACAGGTATCCTATTATCCAGCAGAGTAGGCTACCACCAATATTCATTTTGGCTAGTTCATGTAGTATAACAGTTCTGTTCGCGATATCAAATGCAGATTTTAGATCAAGAAATATGGTAAAACTAGTAGAGGTGTGTGAGGTGAGAAAGGTGGAGATACAATTCTGCACACTCTTACCTTTCATGAACCCATAGAGGGAGGGGGAGAGTTGGTGTCTGATTCTATAGTACAGTCTGTTAAGTATCATTCTTTCAAAAATTTTACAAAGACAGCTAGTTAAGGAGATCGGTCTAAATGTATCAGGCTGTTGGGGCTTAGGGATAGGCACAATGAGACTATTGGTCCAGGAAGTAGGAAGAACTCCCTCAATGTAACTGGTATTATACAGTGCCAACAAAGGATTATTAGGCACGTGCCTTAAAGTTCTGAGAATATCATAGGTTATACCATCCTCTCCAGGAGCAGTTGATCGACCTTTAGTTAATGCGTTATCTAATTCATACTCTGTGAAGAGGCAATCACTCTCATCAATATTTTGGCTCATAAAATTAATCAGTTCCAACATTTCTTCAGAAGCACTCTCTAAGTTTTCTCTAATATGAGATGGCAGGTTTTCATGCCTGGAGATTTTGGACCAGTCATTTATGAGGTCATTTGCTTTTTCAAGTGGAAAGGGATGAGCAACATTGCCAGTCTTTTTCCTGGTTATTTTATTTATACCTTTCCATGCCAGACTTAAAGGGGTAGACCTATTTAATCCATTAACGAATTGTTCCCATTCCTGTTGCCTAAGTTCTTGCTTTCTATTTCTTGCATTTGTTAGTGCAGCTTGGAATGTTCTGAGAAGGTCTGGGGTTCTACACTCACGGTATGCTTTACCAATCCTCCTAGCTGCATGTGTTAGATTGCGTAGCTGTGGGTCATTATAATATTTACATTGGTTTTTATTGTCATTTCTAGTGGAAGGTTTATGTTGTCTTTTCCTGCCCACTTGATCTGTGAGTACAGTCTCAATAGCTGTAACTAGATCAT
The DNA here is from genome assembly GCA_009830355.1 of Cherax destructor. NCBI lineage: Eukaryota > Metazoa > Arthropoda > Malacostraca > Decapoda > Parastacidae > Cherax > Cherax destructor. The sequence continues at coordinate 2,292 of WNWK01020913.1, read as the reverse complement.
CATTGAATTTTTGTGTGCCAGTGGGCTCATAATCTTTATACCATTGGTCCATGTGGTTAATAAAGTTTTCTCTGTGTTCTGGGTTGAGAATAAGTTTCCTCCTTCTGTATTTAACTCCTTGGTAAGTGTGACCATGGTGTAATAGCACATAAAATGCGTGATAAAGGAATAACAGGAAAAGTTGGTAGATGGATCTATAATTTCCTAACACGTAGAACACAAAGAGTAGTAGTCAACAGAGTAAAGTCTGAGGCAGCTACTGTGAAAAGCTCTGTTCCACAAGGCACAGTACTTGCTCCCATCCTATTCCTCATCCTCATATCAGACATTGACAGGGATATAAGTCACAGTGCTGTGTCTTCCTTTGCAGATGACACCCGAATCTGTATGACAGTGTCTACCATTGAAGACACTGCAAGACTCCAAGCAGACATAAACCAAATCTTTAAATGGGCTGCAGAAAACAATATGAAGTTCAATGATGAGAAATTTCAATTACTCAGATACGAAAAACGTGAAGAAATTAAAATCTCATCGGAGTACAAAACTAATTCCAACCACACAATAGAGCGAAAAACTAATGTCAAAGACCTGGGAGTGATCATGTCAGAGGATCTCACCTTCAAGGACCATAACAATGTAGCAATTGCATCTGCTCGAAAAATGACAGGATGGATAATGAGAACCTTCAAAACCAGGGATGCCAAGCCCATGTTGACACTTTGCAGATCGCTTGTTCTATCTAGGCTGGAATACTGCTGCACACTAACTGCACCTTTCAAGGCGGGTGAAATTGCTGACCTTGAAAATGTGCAGAGAACCTTCACCGCACGCATAAGTGCGATAAACCACCTCAACTACTGGGAACGCCTGAAGTTCCTAAACCTGTACTCTCTAGAACGCAGGCGGGAGAGATACATTATTATATACACATGGAAAATTCTCGAGGGCTTAGTACCAAACTTGCACACACAAATCACTCCCTACGAAAGCAAAAGACTCGGCAGGCGATGTAACATCCCCCCAATGAAGAGCAGGGGTGCCACTAGCACGTTGAGGGACAACACAATAAGTGTCAGGGGCCCAAGATTGTTCAACTGCCTCCCAGCATACATCAGGGGGATTACCAACAAGCCCCTGGCTGTCTTCAAGCAGGCACTGGACAGGAACCTCAAGTCGGTACCTGATCAGCCGGGCTGTGGTTCGTACGTTGGACTGCGTGCGGCCAGCAGTAACAGCCTGGTTGATCAGGCTCTGGTCCAACAGGAGGCCTGGTCACGGACCGGGCCGCGGGGGCGTTGACCCCTGGAATTCTCTCCAGGTAGACTCCAGGTAGATAGGTCACCGGGTCTCCATCCCTCCAACCTAAGCAACATCTGTTGCACAACTATGTCAGAATTAACTCTACGTATTTCTCCCATATTATTTAAATACGTAATCCCACATATCCTTATATTCGTCACTATTCTCCACACATGCCTTTCCACCATGCCCCCCCCTCACCCACGCCCCCACCTTCAACAACTTCGATTTATCACCATTCACACGCATCCCTGTAGCCTTGCAAAACACATACATTATACGACCTACATTCCCTAAGCTTTCCATATTGGCAACTAACACTGTCGTGTCATCCACGTAATCCATTATCCCGGGCACCCTCCCTCGTCCCCCTACAGCCACGTCCATCAGTCCTAACACCCTCCTTCACCAATCTAAAAAAAGGATCTTGCAAACACGCAAACACTACGACAAGGGACAACACTGTCTCAGTCCCCTTGCCATACATACTCTCTCACCCACTCCTCCATTTACCTGCACTCAAACATACACCACCTTATACACAGTCTCCACCCACTTGACCACTTCCTCCCCAAACCCCTGCCTCTGCATTATACTGTATAGCACCCTTCTCTCTACACTGTCATACGCCCTCTGCCAATCAATTGTCAGAACCCCCCTCCTCACTTTCCTCAATAAATTCCCTAATCCTTTCATGACCCCTACCCATACACCTTCCTGTTATCCCAAACTGACCCTCCTCTATTACCCTACCTAATACAGTGGTACCTTGGTTAACGATGGTCCCCAAACTCGCCCTTTTATGTAAGTTTATTTTTTTAAATGCCTTTTTAAGTATTTTTTGGGGTCTAAAAGGACTAGTCTATTTTACATTATTCCTAATGGGGATAAATTCGTTTGGTAATGGCACTTGAACAGCATTCTGGAATCAAAAAATATCGTTACCCGAGGTACCACTGTACTTTCTTCAGTCGGTTTCCTAACAATTTT
>WNWK01020912.1:0-34974 GCA_009830355.1 Cherax destructor | reverse complement strand
AGCCGTTGGAGATTTGGACCTGCCTCGCATGGGCCAGTAGGCCTGCTGCAGTGTTCCTTCTTTCTTATGTTCTTAAGTGTATTTGTGTATACCTGAATAAGCTTACAAGGGCACGGTGACTGTTTCAGTGTGCCAGTACGACCTGTGGATTCCCTGGAGTATGTGTGTGTAATGCTGGCCAAGTCCGGGGTCCTGGCACCCGTCTGTGCCACCGGAAAGGGCACTGTAGTGTTGCATCTTGTGATGCTGGCGCTGTGTTCCAGACACAGCATCTGGTGCGTCTCCTAAGTAACGTATTGATAATGCTACTACGACTACTATTATTATTCCGACTACTACTACGACTACTATTATTACGACTACTACTACGACTACTATTATTACGACTACTACTACTACTACTACTACGACTACTATAACCACCACCACCACTACTGTGGTCTGTCTGTCAGATAGTTGACTATCCCTTTGCCTACTTCCCAGGTTATACCTACTTCTAGGTTATACCTACTTCCTAGGTTATACCTACTTCCCAGGTTATACCTACTTCCCAGGTTATACCTACTTCCCAGGTTATACCTACTTCCCAGGTTATACCTACTTCCCAGGTTATACCTACTTCCCAGGTTATACCTACTTCCCAGGTTATACCTACTTCCCAGGTTATACCTACTTCCCAGGTTATACCTACTTCCAGTACTATGGTTATACCTACTTCCCAGGTTATACCTACTTCCCAGGTTATACCTACTTCCCAGGTTATACCTACTTCCCAGGTTATACCTACTTCCCAGGTTATACCTACTTCCCAGGTTATACCTACTTCCCAGGTTATACCTACTTCCCAGGTTATACCTACTTCCCAGGTTATACCTACTTCCCAGGTTATACCTACTTCCCAGGTTATACCTACTTCCCAGGTTATACCTACTTCTCAGGTTATACCTACTTCCCAGGTTATACCCACTTCCCAGGTTATACCTACTTCCCAGGTTATACCTACTTCCTAGGTTATACCTACTTCCTAGGTTATACCTACTTCCTAGGTTATACCTACTTCCCAGGTTATACCTACTTCCCAGGTTATACCTACTTCCTAGGTTATACCTACTTCCTAGGTTATACCTACTTCCTAGGTTATACCTACTTCCTAGGTTATACCTACTTCCCAGGTTATACCTACTTCCTAGGTTATACCTACTTCCCAGGTTATACCTACTTCCTAGGTTATACCTACTTCCCAGGTTATACCTACTTCCTAGGTTATACCTACTTCCTAGGTTATACCTACTTCCTAGGTTGTATGATGTAGACAGCCTGACTGTCTGCATAGACAGCCCATGCTGTCTGCCAGCTGAGTTCATATTTCGTGCCATGCTAGTTTCCATAGTATTCCGCCAGAGGGCAAGCCTGGTAGGCGTACCCACGTCTACCAGACCCGCCCTGGCCCACTCTCACTGGGCGCCCAAACTTCACTCAGTCAATAGGCCTACTCCTCTCCCTCTCGCAAGGGCATGGCCCACCTGGGCCATGGCCACAGACACGCAACCTGTTACCCGCACCTTTATACAAATAAAGTAAGAAGCCTCCGAAGCCTTATCATTTCAACCACGCCTCCAAAACGCCAAAGAACACGTCGTTATAATACCTACTTCTCAGGTTATACCTACTTCCTAGGTTATACCTACTTCCCAGGTTATACCTACTTCCCAGGTTATACCTACTTCCCAGGTTATACCTACTTCCCAGGTTATACCTACTTCCCAGGTTATACCTACTTCCCAGGTTATACCTACTTCCCAGGTTATACCTACTTCCCAGGTTATACCTACTTCCCAGGTTATACCTACTTCCCAGGTTATACCTACTTCCCAGGTTATACCTACTTCCCAGGTTATACCTACTTCCCAAGTTATACCTACTTCCCAGGTTATACCTACTTCCCAGGTTATACCTACTTCCCAGGTTATACCTACTTCCCAAGTTATACCTACTTCCCAGGTTATACCTACTGACCTCAATATGTATACAATCCCCCCATGACCACATTTCTCAAATGCCTCTGCGCATGCCTACGCGCATGCCTCTGCGCATGCCTTTGCAATATTCAACTTTTTCGTGGTATAAATTGAGCGGAGTCTTGCGGGTTGGTCACTGGCGCTCAGGATGCCTGAGGATGTCTTAATCATGCCTCGGAATGCCTTGGAATTTTGACCCCTAAAGCCCCCTTACATAAAGGTGAAATTACCGTACGAGTCTCTAAATAGTGCAATTTAAAACCTAAATCACCCTAGCATAAGGGTGAAATTACCATTTTCTTAAATTTTTAACTACTGGGGAATTTGACCCTAAATGACAGATAAATCTTACAGTTAGTCTCTATTTTTAGGTAAATTAACCTGTATGCAGGTTAATAAGCCTAATGCAGTAGATAGACTTCAAACCTCATGAAATAGCCTACTGGTAGGTACAGTAATAATAGGCCTACTGGCCTACGTACAATAACAATGTTATTTGTACCAGTAGATGGTACAACTTATACAGACCATAGCTGACATCAATGACATACTATATAGAAAGTCTATGGTTATGTAGAGCATTTCCCGCAACTTAGGTTAATTTTGTCCCCCAGGATGCCACCCACACCAGTCCACTAACACCCAGGTACCTACTTACTGCTAGGTGAACACTGACAGCAGGTGTAAGGTAACTAACACCCAGGTACCTACTTACTGCTAGGTGAACACTGACAGCAGGTGTAAGGTGACTAACACCCAGGTACCTACTTACTGCTAGGTGAACACTGACAGCAGGTGTCTTAAGGAAACACATCCTAATGTTTCCACCCGTACCGGAGATCGAACCACGGCCTGGGGGCTGTGGTTCGATCTCCGAGTATGAGGGACGATCAAGGGAGGGTATGAGGCGGCAGGGAAGTGATCAGGTGGCACGCAGTGTTTGCTATGCTGGTGTGCATGTTAGGGACTTGACCTGTGAGTATTTGCCATGTCCTGATTGTATCTCTCCCATCAACGCTACACAGAATGCATCTATAATGGTTAGTCTCTGTTGGTAGTGAAGGATATGACTTTTGAGATTCTAGATCGCTTATCTAACCTGCCAGGTGTATGCTAGATTGGTCTGGGACCGTCCCGCGGGGGCGCTGACCCCTGGACCATCCCTCAGGCTGACAGGGGAGAGGATATCAAGTTATTTGAAGGCTGTAAATTTGTCTATTCCTGTGGTCTTTGCCTCCATGGTCTGGTCCCAGACCATGTCACTTGCTGGACCAATTGGTACTTAATACTGGTCCAGGAGGACCGATACCTCGTTATTAGTTTCTTCTGTGTTTGTGTGTGTTGTGAATTGTAGCAGCCAGGGTATTTGTGTTGTGAATTGTAGCAGCCAGGTATTGTGTGTTGTGAATTGTAGCAGCCAGGGTATTGTGTGTTGTGAATTGTAGCAGCCAGGGTATTGTGTGTTGTGAATTGTAGCAGCCAGGGTATTGTGTGTTGTGAATTTTAGCAGCCAGGGTATTGTGTGTTGTGAATTGTAGCAGCCAGGGTATTGTGTGTTGTGAATTGTAGCAGCCAGGGTATTGTGTGTTGTGAATTGTAGCAGCCAGGGTATTGTGTATTGTGAATTGTAGCAGCCAGGTATTGTGTGTTGAGAATTGTAGCAGCCAGGGTATTGTGTGTTGTGAATTGTAGCAGCCAGGGTATTGTGTGTTGTGAATTGTAGCAGCCAGGTATTGTGTATTGTGAATTGTAGCAGCCAGGGTATTGTGTGTAGAGAATTGTAGCAGCCAGGGTATTGTGTGTTGTGAATTGTAGCAGCCAGGGTATTGTGTATTGTGAATTGTAGCAGCCAGGGTATTCTGTGTTGAGAATTGTAGCAGCCAGGGTATTGTGTGTTGTGAATTGTAGCAGCCAGGGTATTGTGTATTGTGAATTGTAGCAGCCAGAGTATTGTGTATTGTGAATTGTAGCAGCCAGGGTATGTGTGTAGAGAATTGTAGCAGCCAGGGTATTGTGTGTTGTGAATTGTAGCAGCCAGGGTATTGTGTATTGTGAATTGTAGCAGCCAGGGTATTTGTGTTGAGAATTGTAGCAGCCAGGGTATTGTGTGTTGTGAATTGTAGCAGCCAGGGTATTGTGTATTGTGAATTGTAGCAGCCAGGTATTGTGTTTGTGAATTGTAGCAGCCAGGGTATTGTGTATTGTGAATTGTAGCAGCCAGGGTATTGTGTGTTGATGAATTGTGCAGCCAGGGTATTGTGTGTTGTGAATTGTACAGCCAGGGTATTGTGTGTTGTGAATTGTAGCAGCCAGGGTATTGTGTTGAGAATTGTAGCAGCCAGGGTATTGTGTGTTGGAATTGTAGCAGCCAGGGTATTGTGTAGTTGTGAATTGTAGCAGCCAGGGTATTGTGTATTGTGAATTGTGCAGCCAGGGTATTGTGTGTAGTTGTGAATTGTTGCAGCCAGGGTATTGTGTGTTGTGAATTGTAGCAGCCAGGGTATTGTGTGTTGTGAATTGTAGCAGCCAGGGTATTGTGTGTTGAGAATTGTAAGCAGCCAGGGTATTGTGTATTGTGAATTGTAGCAGCCAGGGTATTGTGTAGTTGTGAATTGTGCAGCCAGGGTATTGTGTGTTGTGAATTGTAGCAGCCAGTTGTGTATTGTGTGGGTTGTTGTGGAATTGTTGCAGCCAGGGTATGTGTGTAGTTGTGAATTGTTGCAGCCAGGGTATGTGTGTTAGTTATGAATTGTGCAGCCAGGGTATTGTGTGTAGTTGTGAATTGTTGCAGCCAGGGTATTGTGTGTTAGTTATGCATTGTTGCAGCCAGGGTATTGTGTGTAGTTATGAATTGTTGCAGCCAGGGTATTGTGTGTTATTGTGAATTGTTGCAGCCAGGTATTGTGTGTTAGTTATGAATTGTTGCAGCCAGGGTATTGTGTGTTAGTTATGAATTGTTGCAGCCAGGGTATTGTGTGTTAGTTGTGAATTGTTGCAGCCAGGGTATTGTGTGGTAGTTGTGAATTGTTGCAGACAGGGTATTGTGTGTAGTTGTGATGTAGCAGCCAGGGTATTGTGTGGTAGTTGTGAATTGTTGCAGCCAGGGTATTGTGTATTGTGAATTGTAGCAGCCAGGGTATTGTGTGTTAGTTGTGAATTGTCAGCCAGGGTATTGTTTAGCTTGGTAACTGACCAGGCCAGCCAGAGGCTGACTGTGTGAGCTCGGAATTGTAAGAGCTCTGGGACCTCATTAGAACATAGAAATATGAGGAGATGAGAGGGGAATGCGGTGAAGGAGGAGAATGTCGGTGGGGGGGTAGAGAGAGGCAGTAGGTGTCTAAGAATGTAGGAATGAGTCGTATGTGAGGCATCTGTCACAGTGTTGAACTGTAATTGGAATCTGAGGCCAAACTTGTGCCAGGCAAATTCTGTCAGGCTAGACATCTCTGGGAACTCTCCTGCAGGCCAAGCAGGTAAATTGTGGCTAAGAACCTCTTGCCAGGCCAGCCCTCTGCTGTAGGCAATCTGTCAGCCAAGTACTCTCTCCCTGCCAGCCAAAACCTCTCCCTGCCAGGCCAAACACCTCTCCCCTGCCAGCCAAACCCTCCCGCCAGGCCAAACTAGGCCTCTCCCTGCCAGGCCAACACCTCTCCCTGCCAGGCCAAACACCTCTCCCCTGCCAGGCCAAACGAGAACCTCTCCCTGCCAGGCCAAGGACAAACCTCTCCCCTGCCAGGCCAAAGCACCTCTCCCCTGCCAGGCCAAAACCTCTCCCTGTCAGGCCAAAACCTCTCCCTGCCAGACCAAACCTCTCCCTGCCGGGCCAAACACCTCTCCCCTGCCAGGCCAAACACCTCTCCCTGCCAGGCCAAACACCTCTCCCTGCCAGGCCAAACACCTCTCCCTGCCAGGCCAAACACCTCTCCCCTGCCAGGCCAAACACCTCTCCCCTGCCAGGCCAAACACTCTCCCTCGCCAGGCCAAACACCTCTCCCCTGCCAGGCCAAACACCTCTCCCCTGCCAGGCCAAACACCTCTCCCTGCCAGGCCAAACACCTCTCCCTGCCAGGCCAAACACCTCTCCCTGCCAGGCCAAACACCTCCCCTGCCAGGCCAAAACCTCTCCCTGCCAGGCCAAACACCTCTCCCTGCCAGAGCCAAATACCTCTCCCTGCCAGGCCAAACACCTCTCCCTGCCAGGCCAAACACCTCTCCCCTGCCAGGCCAAACACCTCTCCCTGCCAGGCCAAACACCTCTCCCTGCCAGGCCAAACACCTCTCCCTGCCAGGCCAAACACCTCTCCCTGCCAGACCAAATACCTTCCCCTGCCAGGCCAAACACCTCTCCCCTGCCAGGCCAAACACCTCTCCCTGCCAGGCCAAACACCTCTCCCTGCCAGGCCAAACACCTCTCCCTGCCAGGCCAAACACCTCTCCCTGCCAGGCCAAACACCTCTCCCCCCCTGCCAGGCCAAACCTCTCCCCTGCCAGGCCAAACACCTCTCCCCTGCCAGGCCAAACACCTCTCCCCTGCCAGGCCAAACACCTCTCCCCTGCCAGGCCAAACACCTCTCCTCTGCCAGGCCAAACACCTCTCCCTGCCAGGCCAAACACCTCTCCCTGCCAGGCCAAACCTCTCCCTGCCAGGCCACCTTCCCCTGCCAGGCCACACCTCTCCCTCTGCAGGTCCAAACACCTCTCTGCTGCAGGTCAAACATCCTCCTGCAGGCCATACCTCTCCTTGCCAGGCCAGAACTCTCTCCGTGGTAGGCTCTGATATCTCTGGCCTAGGTTGATATCTGCTGGTGGTGGCTGATATCTGCTCTGTGTGAGTTGATATCTGCTTGTGTGATACTGCGTGCGGTTAGATATCTCTGGTGGTAGGTTGATATCTGCTGGGGTAGGTTGATATCTGCTGGTGGTGGTTGATACTGCTGGTGGTTGAAATCTCTGGTGGTGGTTGATATCTCTGGGTGTACGCAGGTTGATATCTGCTGGGTGGGTTGATATCTGCTGGTTAGTGAGTTGAATCTGCTGGTGGTAGGTTGATATCTCTGGTGAGGTTGATATCTCTGGTGGTGGTTGATATCTCTGTGGCGTTGATATCTCTGTGTAGGTTGATATCTGCTGGTGGTAGGTTGATATCTCTGGTGGTGGTTGATATCTCTGGGGGTGTTGTCTTGGTGGTGTTGATATCTGCTGGTGAGTTGATATCGCGTGTGGTTGATATCTGCTGGTGGTGGTTGATATCTGCTGGTGTGGTTGATATCTGCTGGTGAGGTTGATATCTGCTGGTGAGGTTGATATCTGCTGGTGGTGGTTGATATCTGCTGGTGGTAGGTTGATATCTGCTGGTGGTAGGTTGATATCTGCTGGTGGTAGGTTGATATCTGCTGGTGGTGGTTGATATCTGCTGGTGGTGGTTGATATCTGCTGGTGGTGGGTTGATATCTCTGGTGTGTGGTTGATATCTGCTGGTGGTAGGTTGATATCTGCTGGTGGTAGGTTGATATCTGCTGGTGGTAGGTTGATATCTGCTGGTGTGTGGGTGATATCTGCTGGTGGTGGTTGATATCTGCTGGTGTTGATATTGCTGGTGGGTTGATATCTGCTGGTGGTGGTTGATATCTGCTGGTGGTGGGTTGATATCTGCTGGTGGTGGGTTGATATCTGCTGGTGGTAGGTTGATATCTGCTGGTGGTAGGTTGATATCTGCTGGTGGTAGGTTGAGATCTGCTGGTGGTGGGTTGATATCTGCTGGTGGTGGGTTGATATCTGCTGGTGGCAGGTTGATATCTGCTGATGGTAGGTTGATATCTGCTGGTGGCAGGTTGATATCTGCTGGTGGTAGGTTGATATCTGCTGGTGGTAGGTTGATATCTGCTGGTGGTGGGTTGATATCGGCTGGTGGTAGGTTGATATCTGCTAGTGGCAGATTGATATCTGCTGGTGGTAGGTTGATATCTGCTGGTGGTGGGTTGATATCTGCTGGTGGTGGGTTGATATCTGCTGATGGTAGGTTGATATCTGCTGGTGGTGGGTTTATATCTGCTGGTGGGTTGATATCTGCTGGTGGTAGGTTGATATCTGCTGGTGGTGGGTTGATATCTGCTGGTGGTAGGTTGATATCTGCTGGTGGTTGGTTGATATCTGCTGGTGGTGGGTTGATATCTGCTGGTGGTAGGTTGATATCTGCTGGTGGTGTGTTGATATCTGCTGGTGGTAGGTTGATATCTGCTGGTGGTAGGTTGATATCGCTGGTGGTGGGTTGATATCTGCTGGTGGTGTGTTGATATCTTCTGGTGGCAGGTTGATATCTGCTGGTGGTGTGTTGATATCTGCTGGTGGTGGGTTGATATCTATTGAAGAAATACTTCCTAACATCCTTATAGTTGGTGTGGGTGCCTCCAGCTCCCCCCTGTGTCCCCTTCATCCTGGTCTTCTTAATTCCCCCCCCCCCCTTGTATCCAATCTTCACCTCTAGCATATTTTTGCGTCTACTGAAAAGGGACTCAATGCGAGGCAGGTAATATACGGTGTTCTTATCGTGTGTTAGTGTCTGTCTTTGTGACACTGACCAGTGTTTATTGTTGTACATTGTGTTTATATTGTGTTTACATTAATGTATATTATGCGAGACGTTTTTAGGGAGGAGGGGCAGGAGGGGTGGGTCTGCAAAAACAGGGGTGGAGGGGGGTTCTGCAAGATTTAAAAGTCCGTAGCAAGACAGCTGGTGTGTGTGCTTACGAAGCGGGACAGGTGGTGTGGGCTTACGAAGCAGGGCAGGTGGTGTGGGCTTACGAAGCGGGACAGGTGGTGTGGGCTTACGAAGCAGGGCAGGTGGTGTGGGCTTACGAAGCAGGGCAGGTGGTGTGGGCTTACGAAGCAGGACAGGTGGTGTGGGCTTACGAAGGGGACAGGTGGTGTGGGCTTACGAAGCAGGGCAGGTGGTGTGGGCTTACGAAGCAGGGCAGGTGGTGTGGGCTTACGAAGCAGGGCAGGTGGTGTGGGCTTACGAAGCAGGGCAGGTGGTGTGGGCTTACGAAGCAGGGCAGGTGGTGTGGGCTTACGAAGCAGGACAGGTGGTGTGGGCTTACGAAGCGGGACAGGTGGTGTGGGCTTACGAAGCAGGGCAGGTGGTGTGGGCTTACGAAGCAGGGCAGGTGGTGTGGGCTTACGAAGCAGGACAGGTGGTGTGGGCTTACGAAGCGGGACAGGTGGTGTGGGCTTACGAAGCAGGGCAGGTGATGTGGGCTTACGAAGCGGGACAGGTGGTGTGGGCTTACGAAGCAGGGCAGGTGGTGTGGGCTTACGAAGCAGGACAGGTGGTGTGGGCTTACGAAGCGGGACAGGTGGTGTGGGCTTACGAAGCAGGGCAGGTGGTGTGGGCTTACGAAGCAGGACAGGTGGTGTGGGCTTACGAAGCAGGGCAGGTGATGTGGGCTTACGAAGCGGGGCAGGTGGTGTGGGCTTACGAAGCGGGGCAGGTGGTGTGGGCTTACGAAGCAGGGCAGGTGGTGTGGGCTTACGAAGCAGGACAGGTGGTGTGGGCTTACGAAGCAGGGCAGGTGGTGTGGGCTTACGAAGCGGGACAGGTGGTGTGGGCACAGCAGGGCAGGTTGTGGGCTACGAAGCAGGGCAGGTGGTGTGGGCTTACGAAGCAGGGCAGGTGGTGTGGGCTTACGAAGCAGGGCAGGTGGTGTGGGCTTACGAAGCGGGACAGGTGGTGTGGGCTTACGAAGCGGGACAGGTGGTTGGGGCGTGGGTCTGTGACAAGAAGTGTGGGGGAGGGAGGGTTGTGGGCGTGGTTGTGGGCGTGGTTGTGGTCAACTATTAAGGTTATCAAGGCATGGCAGGGATAGCATAAAGAAATCAAGAGGGGAGGGGGGAGTGTGCACAGAGGGGAGGGGGGAGTGCTCAGAGGGGAGGGGGGAGTGCACAAACATACACTGGCTACTCTGATCAACTAACTCCTCACTAGATATGGTACACAATACTCTCTAATTCGTGATGTTATCAGCTGTCTCAAACTTAGAGGTCCTTGACATCACTAGTAAGATGAATTGGACCACCAGCATCCCTGACATCATCTCTCCACCCCTGACATCATCTCTCCACCCCTGACATCATCTCTCCACCCCTGACATCATCTCTCCACCCCTGACATCATCTCTCCACACCTGACATCACCTCTCCACCCCCTGACATCATCTCTTCACTCCTGACATCATCTCTCCAGCCCTGACATCATCTCTCCAGCCCTGACATCATCTCTCCACCCCTGACATCATCTCTCCACCCCCTGACATCATCTATCCACCCCCTGACATCATCTCTCCACCCCTGACATAATCTCTCCACACCCTGACATCATCTCTCCACCCCTGACATCATCTCTCCACCCCCTGACATCATCTCTCCACCCCCTGACATCATCTATCCACCCCTGACATCATCTCTCCACCCTGACATCATCTCTTCACCCCTGACATCATCTCTCCACCCCTGACATCATATATCCTATAAGTGGGTTATTTCTGTATCAACTTAGACAGTAGTCAGACCATGGGACGGCCAGGGATTGAGAATGACAGGTTCCTAAAGTCAGTACCTGACAGGTTCCTAATGTCAGTACCTGACGGGTACCTAAAGTCAGTACCCGACCAGCCGGGCTGTGGTTCCTACGTTGGTTTACGAGTGGCCAACAGTAACAGCCTGGTTGATCAGTCCTGATCCACCATGAGGCCTGGTCTCAGACCGAGCCTCGGGGCGTTGACCCTGAAACCCTCTCCAGGTATCTCCAGGTATGCAGTGTCCTGCAGGGAGGGAGGGAGGGCGGCTAAAGTGAAGGGAGGCAGCTAGAGGGAGGGAGGGCAGGTAGATGGAGGAAGGGAGGGCAGGTAGAGGAGGGAGGGAGTTTGAAGTAGGGCAGGTAGAGGGAGGGAGGGAGGGAGAGAAGGAGGGCAGGTAGAGGGAAGGAGGGAGGGCAGGTTATGGGAGGAGGGAAGAGGGCGACTAGAGAGAGGGAGGGAGGGCAGGTTATTGGAAGGAGGGGGCGACTAAAGGGAGGGAGGGAGGGCAGCTAGAGGGAGGAAGGGAGGGCAGGTAGAGGGAGGGAGGGCAGGTAGAGGGAGGAGGGCAGGTGAGGGAGATGGGCAGGTAGAGGGAGGGAGGGCAGGTAGAGGGAGGGAGGGCAGGTAGAGGGAGGGAGGGAGTGAAGGCAGGTAGAGGGAGGGAGGGAAGGTGGGCAGCTAGAGGGAGGGAGGGCAGGTAGAGGGAGGGAGGGCAGGTAGAGGAGAGAGGGCAGCTAGAGGGAGGGAGGGAGGGAGGGCAGCTAGAGGGAGGGAGGAAGGAGGCAGCTAGAGGGAGGGAGCGAGGGCAGCTAGAGGGAGGGAGGGAGGGCAGCTAGAGGGAGGGAGAGCAGCTAGAGGGAGGGAGAGCAGCTAGAGGGAGGGAGGGAGAGAGGGAGGAAGGGAGAGAGGGCAGCTAGAGGGAGGGAGAAAGAGAGGGCAGCTAGAGGGAGGGAGGGAGAGGAGGGCAGCTAGAGGGAGGGAGGGAGAGAGGGCAGCTAGAGGAGGGAGGAGAGGGCAGCTAGAGGGAGGGAGGGCAGCTAGAGGGAGGGAGGGAGAGAGGGCAGCTAGAGGAGGTAGAGAGGGCAGCTAGGGGAGGGAGGGAGAGAGGGCAGCTAGAGGGAGGGAGGGAGAGAGGGCAGCTAGAGGGAGGGAGGGCAGGTAGAGGGAGGGAGGGAGGGAGGGCAGCTAGAGGAGGTAATGTTGATGGTTGGTGACTGGTAATGGTTTTGGCCCCCTCAAACATTCATTACTTTGCATTATTCTTCCTTGTCATTATTTTTCTTCCTTTTCTCTTCTCCCCTTTTCTCTCTCTCTCTCTCTCTCTCTCTCTCTCTCTCTCTCTCTCTCTCTCTCTCTCTCTCTCTCTCTCTCTCTCTCTCTCTCTCTCTCTCTCTCTCTCTCTCCTTCTCTCTTCACCAGTGTTGTCATGTGCACGCCAGTTTGCCATGTGCACGAGGTTCTGTCATGTGCACACCAGTGTTTTGATGAGACAGTAGTTTACCGTCATCTACATAGTACCTACTACTGCTAGTGAAAGTGACAGCAGGTGTAGGTGACTAACACTCCAGTACCTACTACTGCTAGGTGAACAGTGACAACAGGTTAGGCGACTAACCCAGGTACCTACTCTCAGGTGAACATGTGCAGCAGGTGTAGGTGACTAACACCCAGGTACCACTTACTGCTAGGTGAACAGTGACAACAGGTGTGGCACTAACACCCAGGTACCTACTTACTGCTAGTGAACAATGACAACAGGTGTTACTGCACTAACACAGGTACCTACTTACTGCTAGGTGAACAGTGACAACAGGTGTAAGGTGACTAACACCCAGGTACCTACTTACTGCTAGGTGAACAGTGACAACAGGTGTAAGGTGACTAACACCCAGGTACCTACTTACTGCTAGGTGAACAGTGACAGCAGGTGTAAGGTAACTAACACCCAGGTACCTACTTACTGCTAGGTGAACAGTGACAGCAAGTGTAAGGTGACTAACACCTACGTACCTACTTACTGCTAGGTGAACAGTGACAACAGGTGTAAGGTGACTAACACCCAGGTACCTACTTACTGCTAGGTGAACAGTGACAGCAGGTGTAAGGCGACTAACACCCAGGTACCTACTTACTGCTAGGTGAACAGTGACAGCAAGTGTAAGGTGACTAACACCTAGTACCTACTTTACTGCTAGGTGAACAGTGACAACAGGTGTAAGGTGACTAACACCCAGGTACCTACTTACTGCTAGGTGAACAGTGACAACAGGTGTAAGGCGACTAACACCACGTACCTACTTACTGCTAGGTGAACAGTGACAACAGGTGTAAGGGACTAACACCCAGGTACCTACTTACTGCTAGGTGAACAGTGACAGCAGGTGTAAGGCGACTAACACCCAGGAGAAAGAACATAAGAGGGAGGTCATCTTAGGCCTGTACCCAGCACCACCATCTTGCAGATGCTGGGACAGACAGCAGTATTTAAATCAACGCAAATTATCGTGACTAGTGACGCCAGGACCATAGCTCACACTACCATTGAAATAAAGGGGCGTTGTGGAGAATGGTGCTTTCCCTTGGTTAATGGGGTTTAAAGTCTGTCTACTACACGAAGGTCATTAAGGTTGGTTAATGGGGTTTAAAGTCTATCTACTACACTTTACTACTATAATTTAATACCTAAAATACTGATTAATGTAAACTACCAATGTATATACACTGATATATACACCTCTCAGTGTATATACACTGATATATACACCTGTCAGTGTATATACACTGAGATATATACCTCTCAGTGTATATACACTGAGATATACACCTCTCAGTGTATATACACTGAGATATACACTTCTCAGTGTATAAATCCTATGTGACGCTTCAGTAGGTAGAGAACAACCTGGTGATAGTTGCAAGAGGCGGCAGTAGGAGGCAGTAGGAGGCAGTAGAAGCAGCAGCAGCAGCAGACAGCAGCAGTAGCAGGGGGCATCAGAGGCAGCAGGGGGCAGCAGAAGCAGCAGAAGCAGCAGAGAGAGCAGCAGGAGGCAGCAGAGACATCAGCAGGAGGCATCAGAGGCAGCAGAGGCATCAGCAGGAGGCATCAAAGTCATCAGCAGGAGGCATCAGAGGCGTCAGCAGAGGCATCAGCAGGAGGCATCAGAGGCATCAGCAGGAGGCAGCAGAGGCATCAGCAGGAGGCATCAGAGGCATCAGCAGGAGGCATCAGAGGCATCAGCAGGAGGCATCAGAGGCATCAGCAGGAGGCATCAGAGGCATCAGCAGGAGGCATCAGAGGCATCAGCAGGAGGCATCAGAGGCATCAGCAGGAGGCAGCAGAGGCATCAGCAGGAGGCATCAGAGGCATCAGCAGGAGGCATCAGAGGCATCAGCAGGAGGCATCAGCAGGAGGCATCAGAGGCATCAGCAGGAGGCATCAGAGGCATCAGCAGGAGGCATCAGAGGCATCAGCAGGAGGCATCAGAGGCAGCAGAGGCATCAGCAGGAGGCATCAGAGGCAGCAGAGGCATCAGCAGGAGGCATCAGAGGCATCAGCAGGAGGCATCAGAGGCATCAGCAGGAGGCATCAGAGGCATCAGCAGGAGGCAGCAGAGGCATCAGCAGGAGGCATCAGAGGCATCAGCAGGAGGCATCAGAGGCATCAGCAGGAGGCAGCAGAGGCATCAGCAGGAGGCAGCAGAGGCAGCAGCAGGAGGCATCAGAGGCATCAGCAGGAGGCAGCAGAGGCATGAGCAGGAGGCAGCAGAGGCAGCAGCAGGAGGCATCAGAGGCATCAGCAGGAGGCATCAGAGGCATCAGCAGGAGGCATCAGAGGCATCAGACAGGAGGCATCAGAGGCATCAGCAGGAGGCATCAGAGGCATCAGAGGCAGCAGCAGGAAGCATCAGAGGCATCAGCAGGAGGCATCAGAGGCATCAGCAGGAGGCATCAGAGGCATCAGCAGGAGGCATCAGAGACATCAGCAGGAGGCATCAGAGGCATCAGCAGGAGGCATCAGAGGCATCAGCAGGAGGCATCAGAGGCGTCAGCAGAGGCATCAGCAGGAGGCATCAGAGGCATCAGCAGGAGGCATCAGAGGCATCAGCAGGAGGCATCAGAGGCATCAGCAGGAGGCATCAGAGGCATCAGCAGGAGGCATCAGAGGCGTCAGCAGAGGCATCAGCAGGAGGCATCAGAGGCATCAGCAGGAGGCATCAGAGGCATCAGCAGGAGGCAGCAGAGGCAGCAGAGGCATCAGCAGGAGGCAGCAGAGGCAGCAGAGGCATCAGAGGCAGCAGCAGGAAGCGTCAGTCAGGGAGGCTGGTGAAAGCACCAGTCATTAACTCCGCCTTACATTAATGACAGTAATTATGATGTTGAACTGTTATGCTGTTACTTGTTGAGGGGAGGGGAAGGGGAGGGGAAGGAAGGGTGATAGGGAGGGGGAAGAGAGAGGAAGGGGAAGTGAGGGGGTAAATGGCAGTCTTTAATTAATAAACATATATATATTATCGGGCCTTAAAGGAAATGGTCCTTACACTGACGACAGCAAGGAGAGTGGGCGAAACAGCTAAGTTATAGCTCGACTCTGAGTCATTACTCGGTCTCGAGGTTGACACTCCAAATTATTTTTGTCGTGAACGAGATTCGAACCCGTGTTTCCGTAGCTTTGATACTCCTTTGACGGGTCCCGAGAGATTCTTCAACTCCGGAAGCCCGGCCATGGGTCAGGCTTGTCTGGTGCTACCCTGGTACACCAGGTTGTTGTTGCTGCTGGTGGCACTGTCTACCGTGCCTCTCTCTCTCTCTCTCTCTCTCTCTCTCTCTCTCTCTCTCTCTCTCTCTCTCTCTCTCGTAGAGAGGGTCTTCAGTGTAGAAGTCTTCAAGAGGAAACTGGACAAGTATCTTCACCAGATCAACCAGGTTGTGATGGATATGTGGGTCACCACTGACCCACACCATGAAATGCTTATTCTACGACGTTTCACTCACAAAACTATGATATGGCCTCGTTTCACCCACCCTGTGGTTAATAAATCCCCACAGTGGGCGAAATGTTGCCTGCTTGAAGCCTCTGAATAACCCAGTACTTATATTTTGAGGGCGAAGAGTTTTTACAGCAGAGAACATCCGGTAGTTAGCGTCTTATTCTAACTATCCAATTACCTTGTCTGCCTGTGTTATCATCTTTCCTTACGACTCTGTCTTCATTCTTGGCAATTATGTTGTTTTTATCCTTCGTTGTGATGATTTGAGATGATACCAGAGAGTGATGACTTCTCAGAGACCAGCTGAAACGTTATGTAAACGTTCTTATTAATGTCACTGGATGTGCAATCTATTGCTCCTTGATGCTGGAGATGGGCTCTTGATTTACTGTAGTAGGGTTCCCTTCTGAAGGATACCTGAACGATGCTTTCCGGGGGTCAGTGTCCTTAGACTTGAGATCTAACCTGGTGAGGAGCAGGGGTGCGGCGGGCACAATGAGAGAACATTGTATCAACATCCGTGGGGCAAGACTGTACTCACTGGAGAGGAGGAGATAGAGATACATGATAATACGCGAGGGTCTGGTCACAAATCTACACACTGCCATAACAACATACTGGAGTTAGAGATATGACAGGAAGTGTAAAATATACCCAGTGAAAAGCAGGGGCACCATGGACACAATAAGAGAACACTGTATCAACATGCGTGGACCAAGACTGTTCAACATCTTACCAGAAGATATCAGAAACACTGCTGGAACAAGTGTAGAAGTCTGCAACAGCAAACTGGACAAGTATCTTCACCAGATCAACCAGGCTGTGATGGATATGTGGGTCAGTGGACTACCAGCAACGACAACCTAGTTGACCAAGCTAGCACCAGACAAGCCTGGCCCACGGCCGGGCTCCAGGAGTAGACTCACGGAACTCATCAAAAGTATGAAGGTAGTGAGTTGAAGAGTCGAGGACCTCTGACACTGAGGACAGCTTCCTGCCTCGCCCATTATACACAGATCATAACTCACTAAAAATTATTCCAGGTAACAGCAACCTTGCTGATCAGATAGGAGGTAACTAGGTACCCGGTAACTATGTTCTCACCATTATTTGACCCCACTGCGTAGGTACACTCGTAGCAGTGTATACACGGTGGGAACGTGTTGCGTGTACATTCACCTAGGTTGAATTACACACATGTGTAACATCTGGGTGTCTTCATTTGTAGACGTTTCGCACTCCGTACGTTTCGCTCTCCAGACGTTTCGCACTCCAGACGTTTCGCCATCCGGACGTTTCGCACTCCAGACGTTTCGCCATCCGGACGTTTCGCACTCCGTTTCGCCCTCCAGACTGTTACGGCTATACCCTTGACCAATATTTTATATTGTGTGTATTTTTATCATAATAGTATATTGGAGATATTTCCGTTATTAGCTAAAACGAAAATGTCTTACTTTATACTATTATTTGATTTAGCTGTGTCTTAGGTAGGAGGTTACATTGTAATTTTATGTTTTACAATGTTAAAGTTTTACTGTGCTGGTCATGTAGTGGGAGACCACTAGTCATACTCCCGGTTACCTGTTTACGTACCAGCCGGTCTCCCCCCTCTGTCACGTGACCTACCTGTCGTCGTCTTACCCAAACTTGACGATGGGCAGTAGGTTCACACACCCTCTCCCAACAGGGAGTAGGTTCACACACCCTCTCCCAACAGGGAGTTTCGCACTCCAGACGTTTCGCACTCCAGACGTTTCGCACTCCGGACGTTTCGCCCTCCGGACGTTTCGCCCTCCGGACGTTTCGCCCTCCGGACGTTTCGCACTCCAGACGTTTCGCCCTCAATACAAGGTATAATGTGAAATATGCCATAAAATAACATTTTAGCAGTTTTTCTTATTTTAATTTACATATTTTTAATAAGTCATGTGAAGTGAATAATAATGAAATTTAAGACATTTGGTTTTTGGTGTCGAGTTACAGCTCGAGTGTTGACGCACTCGCCTCACACACTGAGGTCCGTGGTTCGATCCCCGGTACGGGTGGAAACACTATAACGTGTTTCCTCAAGACACCTGCTGTCCCTGTTCACCTAGCAGTAAGTAGGTACCTGGGTGTTAGTGGACTGGTGTGAGTGGCATCCTGGGTGTTAGTGGACTGGTGTGGGTGGCATCCTGGGTGCTAGTGGACTGGTGTGGGTTGCATCCTGGAGACAAAATTGACCTAATTTGCGGGAAATGCTCAGCAAAACAATGGGCTTTCTATATAGTAGTATGTCAATGATGTCAGTTATGGTCTGTATAAGTTCTATCATGTATTGGTAGGTGTAAATATTATTATTATTATTATTATAGCTTGTAGCCGCCTCCGCTTAACTCTTACTGGCCGGTGAGTTTTGGGCATCAGAGCCATAATACAGTATATATTATCACCTAATTGTGTTTGTGGGTGTCGAGGCACCGCTCCTTACCAGTGATTGCATGCCCATGCACTCTGCCCCAGACCCAGACCCATGGAACTCCGTGTTCGTCAAGAGCAGCAAGGTGCCCCTTATCACCTAGACTTTACTTGGAGAGAGTTCCGGGGGTCAACGCCCCCGCGGCCCGGGCTGTGACCAGACCTATGGAGAGGGAAGGCATACACGGGGGTCATCCCACAGTCGGTAAAAACAAGGGATACAGTTCCACTCTACATAGGCTACAGCACAACGTTAAAAACCAGAAGATTTATGGCACAAACGTCCCAAATTATCAATATCTTTGAGAGTATTTTAAGTGCAACAACGCTAGCCACTTAGATTCACTCGACTTGCACAGCCCCGGGGCAGCATGGGTTTAGAGCAGGTCGTTCCTGCCTCTCACAACTACTGGATCACTATGACATGGTCTTGGATGGTCACTACTGCCTCTCACAACTACTGGACCACTATGACATGGTCTTGGATGGTCACTCCTGCCTCTCACAACTACTGGACCACTATGACATGGTCTTGGATGGTCACTACTGCCTCTCACAACTACTGGACCACTATGACATGGTCTTGGATGGTCACTACTGCCTCTCACAACTACTGGATCACTATAACATGGTCTTGGATGGTCGCTCCTGCCTCTCACAACTACTGGATCACTATGACATGGTCTTGGATGGTCACTCCTGCCTCTCACAACTACTGGATCACTATGACATGGTCTTGGATGGTCACTCCTGCCTCTCACAACTACTGGATCACTATGACATGGTCTTGGATGGTCACTCCTGCCTCTCACAACTACTTGATCACTATGACATGGTCTTGGATGGTCACTCCTGCCTCTCACAACTACTGGACCACTATGACATGGTCTTGGATGGTCACTACTGCCTCTCACAACTACTGGACCACTATGACATGGTCTTGGATGGTCACTCCTGCCTCTCACAACTACTGGACCACTATGACATGGTCTTGGGTGATCACTACTGCCTCTCACAACTACTGGATCACTATGACATGGTCTTGGGTGGTCACTACTGCCTCTCACAACTACTGGATCACTATGACATGGTCTTGGATGAATCTTCAACTATCTGACATACAGAACACCGAGTAATAGGTCAAAGGCTGCCACAGTGAAGAGCTCTGTTCCACAAGGTACAGTACTGGCTCCCAGTGTTCCACAAGGTACAGTACTGGCTCCCAGTGTTCCACAAGGTACAGTACTGGCTCCCAGTGTTCCACAAGGTACAGTACTGGCTCCCAGTGTTCCACAAGGTACAGTACTGGCTCCCAGTGTTCCACAAGGTACAGTACTGGCTCCCAGTGTTCCACAAGGTACAGTACTGGCTCCCAGTGTTCCACAAGGTACAGTACTGGCTCCCAGTGTTCCACAAGGTACAGTACTGGCTCCCAGTGTTCCACAAGGTACAGTACTGGCTCCCAGTGTTCCACAAGGTACAGTACTGGCTCCCAGTGTTCCACAAGGTACAGTACTGGCTCCCAGTGTTCCACAAGGTACAGTACTGGCTCCCAGTGTTCCACAAGGTACAGTACTGGCTCCCAGTGTTCCACAAGGTACAGTACTGGCTCCCAGTGTTCCACAAGGTACAGTACTGGCTCCCAGTGTTCCACAAGGTACAGTACTGGCTCCCAGTGTTCCACAAGGTACAGTACTGGCTCCCAGTGTTCCACAAGGTACAGTTCTGGCTCCCAGTGTTCCACAAGGTACAATACTGGCTCCCAGTGTTCCACAAGGTACAGTACTGGCTCCCAGTGTTCCACAAGGTACAGTACTGGCTCCCAGTGTTCCACAAGGTACAGTACTGGCTCCCATTGTTCCATAAGGTACAGTACTGTCTCCCAGTGTTCCACAAGGTACAGTACTCGCTCTGGCCGGTCCCAGCCGGTCCTGGCTGGTCCTTCCAGGTCCTGGCCGGTCCAGGCTGGTCTTGGCCGGCTTCATTAACGTCAATCATCCGGCTTCAAATTATTAGTAAATCCGGTTAAATACCCTAGTGTGACTCCGGCTGTCAGCTGACCCAAGCTGACAGCTCAATTCACCTGACTCAGCTAGCTCGGCTGTCGTAGTGATGACAGAAGTTGTCACTGGGGGGACGGGGGTCTTAGCCCCCTTGAGAGGGGTTGCTGACCCCTGTTGGAGATAATTTCTCCACAAACAGGCTGGTTGACCAGGCTGTCAGCCAGGAGGTCTTGTCTGGTTGACCAGGCTGTCAGCCAGAAGGCCTAGTCTGTTTAACCAGGCTGTCAGCCAGAAGGCCTGGTCTGGTTGACCAGGCTGTCAGCCAGGAGGCCTTGTCTGGTTGACCAGGCTGTCAGCCAGAAGGCCTGGTCTGGTTGACCAGGCTGTCAGCCAGAAGGCCTGGTCTGTTTGACCAGGCTGTCAGCCAGGAGGCCTGGTCTGGTTAACCAGGCTGTCAGCCAGGAGGCCTGGTCTGGTTGACCAGGCTGTCAGCCAGGAGGCCTGGTCTGGTTAACCAGGCTGTCAGCCAGGAGGCCTGGTCTGGTTAACCAGGCTGTCAGCCAGGAGGCCTGGTCTGGTTAACCAGGCTGTCAGCCAGGAGGCCTGGTCTAGTTAACCAGGCTGTCTGCCAGGAGGCCTGGTCTGGTTAACCAGGCTCTCAGCCAAGAGGCCTGGTCTGGGACCAGTATGTCTATTCGCAAAGGGTTCTTGCTGTTCTATCTATCCCTTCACCCCTTATTCTCCATCTATCCTTCCCTTCACCCCTTATTCTCCATCTATCCTTCCCTTCACCCCTTATTCTCCATCTATCCCTCCCTTCACCCCTTATTCTCCATCTATCCTTCCCTTCACCCCTTATTCTCCATCTATCCTTCCCTTCACCCCTTATTCTCCATCTATCCCTCCCTTCACCCCTTATTCTCCATCTATCCTTCCCTTCACCACTTATTCTCCATCTATCCCTCCCTTCACCCCTTATTCTCCATCTATCCCTCCCTTCACCCCTTATTCTCCATCTATCCTCCCTTCACCCCTATTTATTTCATCTATCCTTCCCTTCACCCCTTATTTCCATCTATCCTTCCTTCAACTTTTCTCCTATCTATTGTCCCTTCACCCCTTATTTCCATCTATCTTCCCTTCACCCTTATTCTCCATCATCCTCTCCTTCACCCTTATTCTCCATCTATCCCCCTTCACCCCTTATTCTCCATCTCATCCTTCCCTTCACCTATTGCTTATTCGTCTGATACTATTACCTTTTAATCCCATGATTGGGAAGGTGTTGAGAGTGGTCTCATCTATCTCATTCTAACTCATTCTGGTATGATGCTGAGTGTCGTGATTGGCTAGCATGATTCCACTCTTGGGTATATTGCAGTAGTCTCGTCACTAGTCAGATCTGTAGGCAGTGATGTAGTCTGTGCTATACACTATTGCTATCGTGATTGCAGGGCTGACTTCATTGGCCGTGATGGCGAGTAGGTCTATCCTGCTAGTAGGCTCAAATTCTGATTGCATATTACGCTATAGCTGTCAGTGATTAGTCTTGATGAGTCGTGAACTTATTGCGCCTTAGGATCCCAGTGATTGGCTGAGTAGGTCAGTGATTGCTGAGTAGGTCAGTGATTGGCTGATAGGTCAGTGATTGGCTGAGTAGGTCAGTGATTGGCTGAGTAGGTCAGTGATTGGCTGAGTAGGTCAGTGATTGGCTGAGTAGGTCAGTGATTGGCTGAGTAGGTCAGTGATTGGCTGAGTAGGTCAGTGATTGGCTGAGTAGGTCAGTGATTGGCTGAGTAGGTCAGTGATTGGCTGAGTAGGTCAGTGATTGGCTGAGTAGGTCAGTGATTGGCTGAGTAGGTCAGTGATTGGCTGAGTAGGTCAGTGATTGGCTGAGTAGGTCAGTGATTGGCTGAGTAGGTCAGTGATTGGCTGAGTAGGCCAGTGATTGGCTGAGTAGGTCAGTGATTGGCTGAGTAGGTCAGTATTGGCTGAGTGGTCAGTGATTGGCTGAGTAGGTCAGTGATTGGCTGAGTAGGTCAGTGATTGGCTGAGTAGGTCAGTGATTGGCTGAGTAGGCCAGTGATTGGCTGAGTAGGTCAGTGATTGGCTGAGTAGGTCAGTGATTGGCTGAAGGTCAGTGATTGGCTGAGTAGGTCAGTGATTGGCTGAGTAGGTCAGTGATTGGCTGAGTAGGTCAGTGATTGGCTGAGTAGGTCAGTGATTGGCTGAGAGGCAGTGATTGGCTGAGTAGGTCAGTGATTGGCTGGTAGGCAGTGATTGGCTGAGTAGGCAGTGATTGGCTGAGTAGGTCAGTGATTGGCTGAGTAGGTCAGTGATTGGCTGAGTAGGCCAGTGATTGGCTGAGTAGGTCAGTGATTGGCTGAGTAGGTCAGTGATTGGCTGAGTAGGTCAGTGATTGGCTGAGTAGGTCAGTGATTGGCTGAGTAGGTCAGTGATTGGCTGAGTAGGCAGTGATTGGCTGAGTAGGTCAGTGATTGGCTGAGTAGGTCAGTGATTGGCTGACAGATGAGGGGCCAGTGATTGGCTGAGTAGGTCAGTGATTGGCTGAGTAGGTCAGTGATTGGCTGAGTAGGCAGTGATTGGCTGAGTAGGTCAGTGATTGGCTGAGTAGGTCAGTGATTGGCTGAGTAGGTCAGTGATTGGCTGAGTAGGTCAGTGATTGGCTGAGTAGGTCAGTGATTGGCTGAGTAGGTCAGTGATTGGCTGAGTAGGCCAGTGATTGGCTGAGTAGGCCAGTGATTGGCTGAGTAGGTCAGTGATTGGCTGAGTAGGTCAGTGATTGGCTGAGTAGGTCAGTGATTGGCTGAGTAGGTCAGTGATTGGCTGAGTAGGTCAGTGATTGGCTGAGTAGGTCAGTGATTGGCTGAGTAGGTCAGTGATTGGCTGAGTAGGTCAGTGATTGGCTGAGTAGGCAGTGATTGGCTGAGTAGGTCAGTGATTGGCTGAGTAGGTCAGTGATTGCTGAGTAGGCAGTGATTGGCTGAGTAGGTCAGTGATTGGCTGAGTAGGTCAGTGATTGGCTGAGAGGTCAGTGATTGGCTGAGTAGGTCAGTGATTGGCTGAGTAGGTCAGTGATTGGCTGAGTAGGCAGTGATTGGCTGAGTAGGCCAGTGATTGGCTGAGTAGGTCAGTGATTGGCTGAGTAGGTCAGTGATTGGCTGAGTAGGTCAGTGATTGGCTGAGTAGGTCAGTGATTGGCTGAGTAGGCAGTGATTGGCTGAGTAGGTCAGTGATTGGCTGAGTAGGTCAGTGATTGGCTGAGTAGGTCAGTGATTGGCTGAGTAGGTCAGTGATTGGCTGAGTAGGTCAGTGATTGGCTGAGTAGGTCAGTGATTGGCTGAGTAGGTCAGTGATTGGCTGAGTAGGTCAGTGATTGGCTGAGTAGGCCAGTGATTGGCTGAGTAGGTCAGTGATTGGCTGAGTAGGTCAGTGATTGGCTGAGTAGGCCAGTGATTGGCTGAGTAGGTCAGTGATTGGCTGAGTAGGTCAGTGATATGCTGAGTAGGTCAGTGATTGGCTGAGTAGGTCAGTGATTGGCTGAGTAGGTCAGTGATTGGCTGAGTAGGTCAGTGATTGGCTGAGTAGGCCAGTGATTGGCTGAGTAGGTCAGTGATTGGCTGAGTAGGTCAGTGATCGGCTGAGTAGGTCAGTGATTGGCTGAGTAGGTCAGTGATTGGCTGAGTAGGTCAGTGATTGGCTGAGTAGGTCAGTGATTGGCTGAGTAGGACAGTGATTGGCTGAGTAGGTCAGTGATTGGCTGAGTAGGTCAGTGATTGGCTGAGT
The DNA here is from genome assembly GCA_009830355.1 of Cherax destructor. NCBI lineage: Eukaryota > Metazoa > Arthropoda > Malacostraca > Decapoda > Parastacidae > Cherax > Cherax destructor. Next base: position 11,125 of record WNWK01020912.1, on the reverse strand, counting down.
AGGTCAGTGATTGGCTGAGTAGGTCAGTGATTGGCTGAGTAGGTCAGTGATTGGCTGAGTAGGTCAGTGATTGGCTGAGTAGGCCAGTAATTGGCTGAGTAGGCCAGTGATTGGCTGAGTAGGTCAGTGATTGGCTGAGTAGGCCAGTAATTGGCTGAGTAGGCCAGTGATTGGCTGAGTAGGTCAGTGATTGGCTGAGTAGGTCAGTGATCGGCTAAGTCAGTGATTGGCTGAGTAGGTCAGTGATTGGCTGAGTAGGTCAATGATTGGCTGAGTAGGTCAGTGATTTCCTGAGTAGGTCAGTGATTGGCTGAGTAGGTCAGTGATTGGCTGAGTAGGTCAGTGATTGGCTGAGTAGGTCAGTGATTGGCTGAGTAGGCCAGTGATTGGCTGAGTAGGTCAGTGATTGGCTGAGTAAGCCAGTGATTGGCTGAGTAGGCCAGTATTGGCTGAGTAGATCAGTGATTGGCTGAGTAGGTCAGTGATTGGCTGAGTAGATCAGTGATTGGCTGAGTAGATCAGTGATTGGCTGAGTAGGCCAGTGATTGGCTGAGTAGATCAGTGATTGGCTGAGTAGAGCAGTGTGCAGGCACACCCAGCCATGGCAGCCCGGGTGACCTGTCACTCTTGACAGGGAGTGAGGGACTGATCACCCACGCTGTTGCTGCTGCGAACACGCACTCCAACTCAGACAAGACTGATATCTGAGACATGAAGGTTGGGGGGAATGTGTGTAATGAGGACATTTGAGAAGTGAGGGGAGAGGGGAGACTCCACGAGGGGAGGAACATGGTGGGGAGAAGGGGAACACAGGGAGAGTTTTTCTGGCGTGTTTATAATGGGTCTCCTGTAAGCCTATGGGCCCGATAGGCCTATTGTGACCATGTGACGCACATCTTACGTCCGTGGAGGTGATTACGAGCACCGGCTGTCTCCCACTGTCGTAAGTTAGTACAGAAGAGGAAAAACATTTGCCATCATTCATTCAATAGCTGCGGTTCCACATACATGTTGATATCACATATCATATCACATTCTTAACTGTCACATCCCCACCCATCCTTCAGAGTACAGGCACTGTACTACCCACCTCCAGCACTGTCACATCCCCACCCATCCTTCAGAGTACAGGCACTGTACTACCCACCTCCAGCACTGTAACATCCCCACCCATCCTTCAGAGTACAGGCACTGTACTACCCACCTCCAGCACTGTAACATCCCCACTCATCCTTCAGAGTACAGGCACTGTACTACCCACCTCCAGCACTGTAACATCCCCACTCATCCTCCAGAGTACAGGCACTGTACTACCCACCTCCAGCACTGTAACATCCCCACCCATCCTTCAGAGTACAGACACTGTACTTCCCACCTCCAGGACTGTAACATCCCCACTCATCCTTCAGAGTACAGACACTGTACTTCCCACCTCCAGCACTGTAACATCCCCACTCATCCTTCAGAGTACAGACACTGTACTTCCCACCTCCAGCACTGTAACATCCCCACTCATCCTTCAGAGTACAGACACTGTACTTCCCACCTCCAGCACTGTAACATCCCCACTCATCCTTCAGAGTACAGACACTGTACTACCCACCTCCAGCACTGTAACATCCCCACCCATCCTTCAGAGTACAGACACTGTACTTCCCACCTCCAGCACTGTAACATCCCCACTCATCCTCCAGAGTACAGACACTGTACTTCCCACCTCCAGCACTGTAACATCCCCACTCATCCTTCAGAGTACAGACACTGTACTTCCCACCTCCAGCACTGTAACATCCCTACTCATCCTTCAGAGTACAGACACTGTACTTCCCACCTCCAGCACTGTAACATCCCCACTCATCCTTCAGAGAACAGACACTGTACTACCCACCTCCAGCACTGTAACATCCCCACTCATCCTTCAGAGTACAGACACTGTACTACCCACCTCCAGCACTGTAACATCCCCACTCATCCTTCAGAGTACAGACACTGTACTTCCCACCTCCAGCACTGTAACAACCCCACCCATCCTCCAGAGTACAGACACTGTACTACCCACCTCCAGCACTGTAACATCCTCACCCATCCTCCAGAGTACAGGCACTGTACTACCCACCTCCAGCACTGTAACATCCCCACCCATCCTTCAGAGTACAGACACTGTACTTTCCCACCTCCAGCACTGTAACATCCCCACTCATCCTTCAGAGTACAGACACTGTACTTCCCACCTCCAGCACTGTAACATCCCACTCATCCTTCAGAGTACAGACACTGTACTCCCACCTCCAGCACTGTAACATCCCCACTCATCCTTCAGAGTACAGACACTGACTCCTCACCTTAAACCCACCCTCTCAAGTACAGACACTGTACTCCCCTCCAGCACTTAACAACCCACCCTCCTCCAGAGTACAGACACTGTACTTCCCACCTCCAGCACTGTAACATCCTCACTCATCCTTCAGAGTACAGGCACTGTACTACCCACCTCCAGCACTGTAACATCCCCACCCATCCTTCAGAGTACAGACACTGTACTACCCACCTCCAGCACTGTAACATCCTCACTCATCCTTCAGAGTGCAGGCACTGTACTACCCACCTCCAGCACTGTAACATCCTCACCCATCCTTCAGAGTACAGACACTGTACTACCCACCTCCAGCACTGTAACAACCCCACCTATCCTTCAGAGTACAGACACTGTACTTCCCACCTCCAGCACTGTAACATCCTCACTCATCCTTCAGCGTACAGACACTGTACTACCCACCTCCAGCACTGTAACAACCCCACCCATCCTCCAGAGTACAGACACTGTACTTCCCACCTCCAGCACTGTAACATCCTCACTCATCCTTCAGAGTACAGGTACTGTACTTCCCACCTCCAGCACTGTCACATCCTCACTCATCCTTCAGAGTACAGGTACTGTACTTCCCACCTCCAGCACTGTCACATCCTCACTCATCCTTCAGAGTACAGGCACTGTACTTCCCACCTCCAGCACTGTCACATCCTCACCCATCCTTCAGAGTACAGGCACTGTACTTCCCACCTCCAGCACTGTAACATCCTCAACCATCCTTCAGAGTACAGGCACTGTACTTCCCACCTCCAGCACTGTAACATCCTCACCCATCCTTCAGAGTACAGGCACTGTACTTCCCACCTCCAGCACTGTAACATCCTCACTCATCCTTCAGAGTACAGGTACTGTACTTCCCACCTCCAGCACTGTAACGTCCTCACCCATCCTTCAGAGTACAGGCACTGTACTACCCACCTCCAGCACTGTAACATCCTCACCCATCCTTCAGAGTACAGACACTGTACTTCCCACCTCCAGCACTGTAACGTCCTCACCCATCCTTCAGAGTACAGACACTGTACTTCCCACCTCCAGCACTGTAACATCCTCACCCATCCTTCAGAGTACAGACACTGTACTTCCCACCTCCAGCACTGTAACATCCTCACCCATCCTTCAGAGTACAGACACTGTACTTCCCACCTCCAGCACTGTAACATCCTCACCCATCCTTCAGAGTACAGACACTGTACTTCCCACCTCCAGCACTGTAACATCCTCACTCATCCTTCAGAGTACAGACACTGTGCTTCCCACCTCCAGCACTGTAACGTCCTCACTCATCCTTCAGAGTACAGGCACTGTACTTCCCACCTCCAGCACTGTAACATCCTCACCCATCCTTCAGAGTACAGGCACTGTACTTCCCACCTCCAGCACTGTAACGTCCTCACTCATCCTTCAGAGTACAGGCACTGTACTTCCCACCTCCAGCACTGTAACGTCCTCACCCATCCTTCAGAGTACAGGCACTGTACTTCCCACCTCCAGCACTGTAACATCCTCACTCATCCTTCAGAGTACAGGCACTGTACTTCCCACCTCCAGCACTGTAACGTCCTCACTCATCCTTCAGAGTACAGGCACCTCCAGCACTTAAAGCTGTGGTGTTCATTCCTCAGTCTTGAAGTTATTTAAAGGTGTTCATTAAAAGGCAGTGGGACTGACCCCCTTAACTCAACCTCCTCAGCGCCTCCCGTTATTTTCAGCACGTTATTTATAACCTAGACTAAATAAATAGGGTGTAAATAACGCTCTCAAAATATCTAAGGAAGACAGAACTCGCAGCGGTGGTTTCAAGTTGGATAAATTTAGATTTAGAAAGGATGTAGGGAAGTCTTGGACAGGACTTCAGGTGGCTTTGAAAATGGGTTAGATGGGTGGATTAGTGGATGTGGGTGTGAGTTAGACCTGCCTGGCATGGGCCCAGTACTCTGGGCTATAAGACCCAGTGCACTGGGTTGTCCCCCACCAGTACACTGGTGGGGGAAAACCCCACCCTATCATGGGTGGGTTGTCCCCCACCCATGATGGGGAGGGTAGGACTGTGCATTGGGGTATTGTGGGGGTTAGTAGGGGATATTCATGGGTAGGGGTATGGGGAGTAGTATATTGAGGGTATACCTGGACGGTGTATCGGGGGTCAGCGCCCCCGCGGCACTCACCTTTACGGGCTTACTGCTTCCCCAGCAGGAATAATAATAATGTCTACTACATGAGGTTTAAAGTCTGTCTACTACACGAGGGTCATTAAGGTTGGTTGGTTAATGGGATTTAAAGTCTATCTACTACACGAGGGTCATTAAGGTTGGTTGGTTAATGGGATTTAAAGTCTATCTACTACACGAGGGTCATTAAGGTTGGTTGGTTAATGGGATTTAAAGTCTATCTACTACACGAGGGTCATTAAGGCTGGTTGGTTAATGGGGTTTAAAGTCTATCTACTACACGAGGGTCATTAAGGTTGGTTGGTTAATGGGGTTTAAAGTCTATCTACTACACGAGGGTCATTAAGGTTGGTTGGTTAATGGGGTTTAAAGTCTATCTACTACACGAGGGTCATTAAGGTTGGTTGGTTAATGGGGTTTAAAGTCTATCTACTACACGAGGGTCATAAGGTTGGTTGGTTAATGGGGTTTAAAGTCTATCTACTACACGAGGTCATTAAGGTTGGTTGGTTAATGGGTTTAAAGTCTATCTACTACACGAGGGTCATTAAGGTTGGTTGGTTAATGGGGTTTAAAGTCTATCTACCACGAGGTCATTAAGGTTGGTTGTTAAAGGGGTTTAAAGTCTATCTACTACTGAGGTCATTAAGGTTGCCTCACCTGTACACCACCAGTCAAGAATACTTTAATACCTAAAATACTGATTAATGTAAACTACCAGTGTATATACACTGATATATACACCTCTCAGTGTATATACACTGAGATATACACCTCTCAGTGTATATACACTGAGATATACATCTCTGAGTGTATATACACTGATATATACACCTCTCAGTGTATATACACTGAGATATACACCTCTCAGTGTATATACACTGAGATATACACCTCTCACTGTATATGCACTGAGATATACACCTCTCAGTGTATATACACTGAGATATACACCTCACAGTGTATATACACTGAGATATACACCTCTGAGTGTATATACACTGAGATATACACCTCACAGTGTATATACACTGAGATATACACCTCTGAGTGTATATACACTGAGATATACACCTCACAGTGTATATACACTGAGATATACACCTCTCAGTGTATATACACTGAGATATACACCTCTCAGTGTATATACACTGAGATATACACCTCACAGTGTATATACACTGAGATATACACCTCTCAGTGTATATACACTGAGATATACACCTCTCAGTGTATATACACTGAGATATACACCTCACAGTGTATATACACTGAGATATACACCTCTCAGTGTATATACACAGATATCACCTCTCAGTGTATATACACTGAGATATACACCTCTCAGTGTATATACACTGAGATATACACCTCTCAGTGTATATACACTGAGATATTGTGTACACTGAGACGTGTACACTTATGGGTGTTCTACATAACAGTGTACTCTCAGCTGTACTAAAGGGCCATGTACTCAGCCTGGCTGGCTGCCAGTCTCTTGCTGGACCATTGTCTTGTTGCTAATGGTCCAGAATGGACCGGGACATCGTTGACAGTGTTAATCACCGTGTTCTTCCTACCGTGTTCTTCCCCTGTGTTCTTCTCGCCGTGTTTTTCCCCCGTGTTCTCGCCGTGTTCTTCCCCCCGTGTTCTTCTCGCCGTGTTCTTTATACTGTGTTCTTCCCCCGTGTTCTTCCTACAGTGTTTTTCTCGCCGTGTTCTTCCCCCGTGTTCTTCTCGCCGTGTTCTTCCCCCGTGTTCTACTCGCCGTGTTCTTCCCCCGTGTTCTCGCCGTGTTCTTCCCCCCGTGTTCTCGCCGTGTTCTTCCCCCGTGTTCTTTATACTGTGTTCTTCCCCCGTGTTCTTCCTACCGTGTTTTTCTCGCAGTGTTCTTCCCCCGTGTTCTTCTCGCCGTGTTCTTCCCCGTGTTCTACTCGCCGTGTTCTTCCCCGTGTTCTCGCCGTGTTCTTCCCCGTGTTCTCGCCGTGTTCCTCCCCCGTGTTCTTCTCGCCGTGTTTTTCCCCGTGTTCTTCTCGCCGTGTTCTCCCCAGTGTTCTCGCCGTGTTCCTCCCCCGTGTTCTTTTCGCCGTGTTCTTCCCCCGTGTTCTCCCCAGTGTTCTCGCCGTGTTCCTCCCCGTGTTCTTTTCGCCGTGTTCTTCCCCCGTGTTCTGAATTGTACAAATTGTTGCACTGAGATGTTTGTTCATGTGAACAGCATCACTCTGGTGTCAGTGTTGCATCAGGCGTAATCAACCAGGCTGTTGCTGCTGACATTTACTACTCAGTCCGGCTGATAGCAACCTGGTTGACCAGGCTAGCACCAGACAAGCCTGGTCCAGGACCACCAGCAACAACAACCTGGTTGACCAGGATAGCACCAGACGAGCCTGGACCATGGCCGGGCTCCCAGAGTAGTAACATTCAAAACTCATCAAAGGTATATCAAAGGTATTTACAACTTAAGTCTCCTGGGATATGCGCAGAGACGGGTAGAGGTTAAGGACTGTCAGTTCTGAATTACAAGGACAGTGCTGTCTGACTGTCTACCGGAGACCTAGCAAGGACTCGGGAATGAAAATCCTGTCATGGGAGCTGACAGCTCTGTATCACACACACGAAACTTGATAGACAGGGCCCAGTGCTCTCTTCCTGGCTGTCTGCGTGTCCAGCAAACTCACATCAGCTACGGGTCAGTAAGGCCATTGAGTGAGGGGTAATTGGTGTGAGGGGAGGAAGGGAGGGGTGACACAAGCAACTGGTGGAAAGTGGCACTAGAAGTGGCACTTAAGATTGGCAGTATGTACGGGGCAGCAAAAAAAGATCTCTTTTTATTATTAAAAACGCAGTGTATTCCTACACAATTCTATATGATAGTTACATTGTGGGAACACCAGCTGTGTTGCTACACTATTCTATATGATAGTTACATTGTGGGAACACCAGCTGTGTTGCTACACTATTCTGTATGATAGTTACATTGTGGGAACACCAGCAGTGTTGCTACACTATTCTATATGATAGTTACATTGTGGGAACACCAACAGTGTTGCTACACTATTCTATTTGATAGTTACATTGTGGGAACACCAGCAGTGTTGCTACACTATTCTACATGATAGTTACATTGTGGGAACACCAGCAGTGTTGCTACACTATTCTATATATGATAGTTACATTGTGGGAACACCAGCTGTGTTGCTACACTATTCTGTATGATAGTTACATTGTGGAACACACAGTGTTGCTACACTATTCTATATGATAGTTACATTGTGGGAACACCAGCAGTGTTGCTACACTATTCTATATGATAGTTACATTGTGGGAACACCAGCAGTGTTGCTACACTATTCTATATGATAGTTACATTGTGGGAACACCAGCAGTGTTGCTACACTATTCTATATGATAGTTACATTGTGGGAACACCAGCAGTGTTGCTACACTATTCTATATGATAGTTACATTGTGGGAACACCAACAGTGTGTTGCTACACTATTCTATATGATAGTTACATTGTGGGAACACCACAGTGTTTGCTACACTATTCTATATGATAGTTACATTGTGGGAACACCAGCAGTGTTGCTACACTATTCTATATGATAGTTACATTGTGGGAACACCAGCAGTGTTGCTACACTATTCTATATGATAGTTACATTGTGGGAACACCAGCAGTGTTGCTACACTATTCTATATGATAGTTACATTGTGGGAACACCAGCAGTGTTGCTACACTATTCTATATGATAGTTACATTGTGGGAACACCAGCAGTGTTGCTACACTATTCTTATGATAGTTACATTGTGGGAACACCAGCAGTGTTGCTACACTATTCTATATGATAGTTACATTGTAGGGAACACCAGCAGTGTTGCTACACTATTCTATATGATAGTTACATTGTGGGAACACCAGCAGTGTTGCTACACTATTCTATATGATAGTTACATTGTGGGAACACCAGCAGTGTTGCTACACTATTCTGTATGATTATAGTTCAGTAACTACGATACTTGCGAAGATTACTTTTTAGCAGTGTTGGAATAAGAGGGAGATGAGGGGAGGCAGTAAGAGGGAGATGAGGGGAGTCAGTAAGAGGGAGATGAGGGGAGGCAGTAAGAGGGAGATGAGGGGAGTCAGTAAGAGGGAGATGAGGGGAGTCAGTAAGAGGGAGATGAGGGGAGTCAGTAAGAGGGAGATGAGGGGAGGCAGTAAGAGGGAGATGAGGGAGGCAGTAAGAGGGAGATGAGGGGAGGCAGTAAGAGGGAGATGAGGGGAGGCAGTAAGAGGGAGATGAGGGGAGTCAGTAAGAGGGAGATGAGGGGAGGCAGTAAGAGGGAGATGAGGGGAGGCAGTAAGAGGGAGATGAGGGGAGGCAGTAAGAGGGAGATGAGGGGATGCAGTAAGGGAGATGAGGGAGGCAGTAAGAGGGAGATGAGGGAGGCAGTAAGAGGGAGATGAGGAGGAGTAAGAGGGAGATGAGGGAGCAGTAAGAGGAGATGAGGGAGGCAGTAAGGAGATGAGGGAGCAGTAGAGGGAGATGAGGCAGTAAGAGGGAGATGAGGGAGCAGTAAGAGGAGATGAGGGAGGCAGTAAGAGGAGATGAGGAGGCAGTAAGAGGAGATGAGGGAGGCAGTAAGAGGGAGATGAGGGAGGCAGTAAGAGGGGAGATGAGGAGGAGGCAGTGAAGAGGGGAGATGAGGGAGGCAGTAAGAGGAGATGAGGGAGGCAGTAAGAGGGAGATGAGGGGAGGCAGTAAGAGGAGATGAGGAGGTGAGGGGAGGCAGTAAGAGGTAGATGAGGGGAGGCAGTAAGAGGGGAGGTGAACAATAAAGAGGGAACAACGAGGGGAAATTACGATGTTGTTAGTGTTATGTATTGTCGCCCCAGCTGCTGGCTAATTCAATTTTTATATATTGTGTTAGAGTGGTGGTGGTAGTGGTGGTGGTAGTTGTGGTAGTGGTAGTGGTGGTGGTAGTGGTAGTGGTGGTGGTAGTTGTGGTGGTAGTTGTGGTAGTGCTAGTGGTGGTGGTAGTGGTGGTGGTAGTGGTAGTGGTGGTGGTAGTTGTGGTGGTAGTGGTAGTGGTGGTGGTAGTGGTAGTGGTGGTGGTAGTGGTGGTAGTAGTGGTGGTAGTTGTGGTGGTAGTTGTGGTGGTAGTGGTGGTAGTGGTGGTGGTAGTTGTGGTGGTAGTGGTAGTGGTGGTGGTAGTGGTGGTAGTAGTGGTGGTAGTTGTGGTGGTAGTTGTGGTGGTAGTGGTGGTAGTGGTGGTGGTAGTTGTGGTGGTAGTGGTGGTAGTGGTGGTGGTAGTTGTGGTGGTAGTGGTGGTGGTAGTGGTGGTGGTAGTGGTGGTGGTAGTTGTGGTGGTAGTGGTGGTGGTAGTGGTAGTGGTAGTGGTGGTGGTAGTGGTGGTGGTAGTGGTAGTGGTGGTGGTAGTGGTAGTGGTAGTAGTGGTGGTAGTTGTGGTAGTGGTAGTGGTGGTGGTAGTGGTGGTGGTAGTGGTAGTGGTGGTGGTAGTTGTGGTGGTAGTGGTAGTGGTGGTGGTGGTGGTAGTGGTAGTGGTGGTAGTGGTAGTTGTGGTGGTGGTAGTTGTGGTGTTGGTAGTTGTGGTTGTGGTGGTGGTAGTTGTGGTGGTGGTTGTAGTGCTGGTGGTTGTGGTGGTAGTTGTGGTGGTGGTGGTAGTGGTGGTAGTTGTGGTGGTGATGGTAGTGGTGGTAGTTGTGGTGGTGGTGGTAGTGCTGGTGGTAGTGGTGGTAGTTGTGGTGGTGGTAGTGGTGGTAGTAGTGGTGGTAGTTGTGGTGGTGGTAGTTGTGGTGGTGGTAGTGGTGGTGGTAGTGGTGGTGATAGTGGTGGTGGTAGTGGTGGTGGTGGTAGTAGTGGTAGTTGTGGTGGTAGTGGTGGTGATAGTGGTGGTGGTAGTGGTGGTGGTGGTGGTAGTGGTAGTGGTGGTGGTAGTGGTAGTTGTGGTGGTAGTGGTAGTTGTGGTGGTGGTAGTGGTGGTGATAGTGGTAGTAGTGGTGGTAGTGGTAGTATTGGTGGTGATAGTGGTAGTGGAGGTGGTAGTGGTAGTGGTGGTGGTAGTGGTAGTAGTGGTGGTAGTAGTGGTGGTGTTAGTGGTAGTGTTGGTGGTAGTAGTGATGGTAGTGGTAGTGTTGGTGGTAGTAGTGGTGGTGGTGGTAGTGGTAGTAATGGTTGTGGTAGTGGTTATGGTAGTGGTAGTTGTGGTGGTAGTGGTAGTGGTAGTGGTGGTGGTAGTTCTGATAGTAGTGGTAGTGGTGATGGTAGTGGTAGTGGTGGTGGTAGTAGTGGTGGTGGTGGTAGTGGTAGTAGTGGTTGTGGTAGTGGTGATGGTAGTGGTAGTTGTGGTGGTAGTGGTAGTGGTGGTGGTAGTTCTGATAGTAGTGGTAGTGGTGATGGTAGTGGTAGTGGTGGTGGTAGTGGTGATAGTAGTGGTAGTGGTGATGGTAGTGGTGATGTTAGTGGTAGTGGTGGTAGTTGTGGTGGTAGTGGTGGTGGTAGTGGTGGTGGTAGTGGTGGTGGTAGTTGTGGTGGTAGTGGTGGTGGTAGTGGTGGTGT
>WNWK01020911.1:0-34975 GCA_009830355.1 Cherax destructor | reverse complement strand
AAGTGCTAGCATAACAAAGTGCTAGCATACCAAGGTGCTAGCATCACAAGGTGCTAGCATAACAAGATGCTAACATAACAAGGTGCTAGGATAACAAGGTGCTAGCATAACAAGGTGCTAGCATAACAAGGTGCTAGCATAACAAGATGCTAACATAACAAGGTGCTAGCATAACAAGGTGCTAACATAACAAGGTGCTAACATAGCAAGGTGCTAGCATAACAAGGTGCTACAATAACAAGGTGCTAGCATAGCAAGGTGCTAGCATAACAAGGTGCTAACATAAAAAGGTGCTTGTATAACAAGGTGCTAGCATAACAAGATGCTAGCATAACAAGGTGCTAGCATAACAAGGTGCTAGTATAACAAGGTTCTAGCATAACAAGGTGCTAGCATAACAAGATGCTAGTATAACAATGTGCTAGCATAACAAGGTGCTAGCATAACAAGGTGCTAGCATAACAAGGTGCTAACATAACAAGGTGCTTGCATAACAAGATGCTAGCATAACAAGGTGCTAGCATAACAAGGTGCTAATATAACACGGTGCTAGCATAACAAGGTGCTAGCATAACAAGATGCTAGCATAACAAAGTGCTAGCATAACAAGATGCTAGCATAACAAGGTGCTAGCATAACAAGATGCTAACATAACAAGGTGCTAGCATAACAAGGTGCTAGCATAACAAGATGCTAGTATAACAATGTTCTAGCATAACAAGGTGCTAGTATAACAAAGTGCTAGCATAACAAGGTGTTAGCATAACAAGATGCTAGCATAACAAGGTGCTAACATAACAAGGTGCTAGCATAACGAGATGCTAGCATAACAAGGTGCTAGCATAACAAGGTGCTAGCATAACAAGGTGCTAGCATAACAAGGTGCTAGCATAACAAGGTGCTAGCATAACAAGATGCTAGTATAACAAGGGGGCCCCGCTTGTTATACTCTTAGCACCTGGTTCCTTGGTTGGGAGGTCGTGTCTGTATGTGTGTGTGATATACACTTAATATAATGTAACATACTCTTAGCATGCCACACCTGTACCCCAGAATGGCTGTAATAGCCAGGTCTAGGCATCCCTCAATGGGCAGTGTGCCACTATGGCATGAATTACTAATGGAACCACCTTTCCTCAACCATCCACTTCAGTACGTAGTGTTCAACCCAAAGGTGACTTAAAGTCAGGCAGGAACCTTAGAGGGAGACAGCAGACAGTATTGGTAGCCTAGGTTCAAGACACTTGTGAAAGGGAACTAAGTGTTCACTTACTGAAAAACCTTATGGCAAGATCTATTCAGATTTTAATTTATGACCGTAAGGATTACAAAAAAAGAGCTTAATACCCATTTTTATCTAACAAAAAAAAAATCTACAAGTGAAACCTTGGAAAGAGAGTCTGCAATGATAACTTTGCCGGTAATGTACCGTATAGTGATATTATAGGGCTGCAGACACAGTGTGCCGTATAGTGTTATTAGAGGGCTGTAGACACAATGTGCCGTATAGTAATATTATATGGATGTAGACGTAATGCCCAGCGCATGACCAGTGTTCTTGTTGCCCATGGAGCTGAGGTAGGTCAGAGGACTGTGGTCACTGAAGACTGTGACCCCATGTGATGGACAAGAACACATCGATATGTTCCAGCACGAGTACCAGAGCCAGGACCTCCTTCTCAGTCATGGAGTAGGCCCACTGATTTAGCTGAATAATAAGCCACGGTGCAGACATCCCTCACCAGATGCTTGGAGTAACACCTTCACCACTCCAGATTCACATGCTTCAACCTGGGGAATGGGAATTGCGCATAGCAGAGGTAGGACCCCAATGGAAATAAGTCACTCTGTCTTGACTTTTTTTTTGGGTTGTCCTAGGTTCTCTACACATATGCTGCTATGTATGATAATCTATGTAACTATTTTTGTGTATACCTGAATAAACTTACTTACGTCTGACACGGTCAAAAGCCTCTTGACAACTAGATATCCAACAATATTTGATCTTTGAACTGCAGAACCTAAGATAAACTTCTATTATTCCCAGAAATCCCTGAAGGGAGTTTCTATTCTGGGGAACGGGATAATTTTGAATGATCAAGACTGACAAATTTAGGTGCCACTTTGCCCTTCTACCTACTTCATGACCCAAGAAAGTTATAATAGATTGACCAGAAGATGATTTACTAACACTGACAGTTAGTTTGAATGTCCTGAACCTCTCTAAGAGGTATTTAAAACGGGACACTTGTTAATCCCACGTATCAGAATCTACAACTATATCGTCCAGGTAAGCCGCCTTGGCTTCAGGTTCTTTAATTGCTCATTCCACAGAGGGTCAGAGGGAGCAATCTTCTTTGCTATATCCGTTAAAGGTACCTGGTTGTATCCTTTAAGAAGGTCTGGTTTAGATACAAAAGTAACCTTACCACAAAGTTCACTATATCGTCCATACGTGGAAGAGGATCAGCATCCGGCACTGTGACCTCAGTCACCTTGTGGTAGTCAGTACACATCCTGAATCCTCCATCAGACTTACTAACAAGGATGCTTGGTGAAGCCCACGGACTGGATGATTCCTCCACCAATCCATGTGTTAGCAGAAACTCTACTTCCTGCTGAAGTAGCTTCTGTTTTTCAGGATTATCTCTGTAGGGAGAAAGTTTGATGGGTTCAGCAGTTCCTACGTCCACATCATGATAACCCAGGTTACACATTTTCAGAACATCCGAAAATATGTCGGGATAGATGTGTAGAAGAGTAGTGAATGTTAGTACTTGGTCTTCTGCAAGTCCAGACATTATAGGGCGAGGATTCTGGACGATGGCTGAGTTAGAGGACTTATTTGAACCTCAGGAATTGTGTTCAGGGAATCAAGGTCGTCCACAGGGTCAGGGACAGAGGACAAAGTCGTTACTGGGACCTGAGGTGACTCCATGAATAGTTTAATCTGATTAATATGGTAGAACTTACCCAAGCTGCGTTTATCAAGTGCTACCACGTAGTTTAAATCAGAATTCTGTTTTATCACCTGCATCGATCCCATAAATCTGGCTTTTAAAGTGTGACCAGACACAGGTTCCTGGACCAACACCTTGTCTCCTGGGTTAAAGGAGAAGAATTTAGAAGTTTTGGTCTTAGCTAGCAGTTGTGCCACGTACAGTCTTGACTTAGGATCATAGGTCGTCTTGCAGGAGTCTTCTCCCAACCATCCTTCCTTGACCACGTGTAGTGGACCTCTCACATTATGCCCAAAATCAGTTTAAAAGGACTGTGCCCTGTTGATTCCTGGACAGTTTCTGGCATTGCAAACAGCAACAGAGGATGGGATTCATCCCAGTCTGTAGGAAATTGCATGCAATACGTACGCATTATAGATTTTAAGGTTTGGTGAAACCTCTCCAAAATGAATTATTTGCCGTCCTAATGGCGCTAAAGTTAGCTTATAACACTGAACTAACTTTATGATTATTAATTATTCTCTGTCATTTCTGAAGGATCTTGACTCACATAATAACTAACATGCTCATTGGAGAAGCCAGGTATAGATACTAAAAAATCCGGGACAAGGGGATTAATGTACAATTGCTATGGATTCCATCACACATTGGATTACTCCTTCATGATAAAGTTGATATGTTAGCCAAGAAGAGCACCCAGAAGGAGAATGTAGAATATAACTTTGGTATATCTGTGTCTAGGATTAGGAATAATATTAGGAGAGAAATAAATAATGAAAATGATTGCTATAGGAATGCAGTTAGAAGTCTGAGTAGATCTATAACCCACTATGATAACATGAACGTTGATAAGTATGTTTATGGAGCAACTTGCAATGTGAACACTGACTGATGTTGTAGTGGCCAGGCTTAGGCTTGGTTACAAGTACTGACTGATGTTGTAGTGGCCAGGCTTAGGCTTGGTTACAAGTACTGACTGATGTTGTAGTGGCCAGGCTTAGGCTTGGTTACAAGTACTGACTGATGTTGTAGTGGCCAGGCTTAGGCTTGGTTACAAGTACTGACTGATGTTGTAGTGGCCAGGCTTTGGCTTGGTTACAAGTACTGACTGATGTTGTAGTGGCCAGGCTTAGGCTTGGTTACAAGTACTGACTGATGTTGTAGTGGCCAGGCTTAGGCTTGGTTACAAGTACTGACTGATGTTGTAGTGGCCAGGCTTAGGCTTGGTTACAAGTACTGACTGATGTTGTAGTGGCCAGGCTTAGGCTTGGTTACAAGTACTGACTGATGTTGTAGTGGCCAGGCTTAGGCTTGGTTACAAGTACTGACTGATGTTGTAGTGGCCAGGCTTAGGCTTGGTTACAAGTACTGACTGATGTTGTAGTGGCCAGGCTTACGCTTGGTTACAAGTACTGACTGATGTTGTAGTGGCCAGGCTTAGGCTTGGTTACAAGTACTGACTGATGTTGTAGTGGCCAGGCTTAGGCTTGGTTACAAGTACTGACTGATGTTGTAGTGGCCAGGCTTACGCTGGGTTACAAGTACTGACTGATGTTGTAGTGGCCAGGCTTAGGCTTGGTTACAAGTACTGACTGATGTTGTAGTGGCCAGGCTTAGGCTTGGTTACAAGTACTGACTGATGTTGTAGTGGCCAGGCTTAGGCTTGGTTACAAGTACTGACTGATGTTGTAGTGGCCAGGCTTAGGCTTGGTTACAAGTACTGACTGAGGTTGTAGTGGCCAGGCTTAGGCTTGGTTACAAGTATTGACTGATGTTGTAGTGGCCAGGCTTAGGCTTGGTTACAAGTACTGACTGATGTTGTAGTGGCCAGGCTTAGGCTTGGTTACAAGTACTGACTGATGTTGTAGTGGCCAGGCTTAGGCTTGGTTACAAGTACTGACTGATGTTGTAGTGGCCAGGCTTAGGCTTGGTTACAAGTACTGACTGATGTTGTAGTGGCCAGGCTTAGGCTTGGTTACAAGTACTGACTGAGGTTGTAGTGGCCAGGCTTAGGCTTGGTTACAAGTATTGACTGATGTTGTAGTGGCCAGGCCTAGGCTTGGTTACAAGTACTGACTGATGTTGTAGTGGCCAGGCTTAGGCATGGTTACAAGTACTGACTGATGTTGTAGTAACCAGGCTTACGCTTGGTTACAAGTACTGACTGATGTTGTAGTGGCCAGGCTTAGGGTTGGTTACAAGTACTGACTGATGTTGTAGTGGCCAGGCTTAGGCTTGGTTACAAGTACTGACTGATGTTGTAGTGGCCAGGCTTACGCTTGGTTACAAGTACTGACTGATGTTGTAGTGGCCAGTCTTAGGCTTGGTTACAAGTACTGACTGATGTTGTAGTGGCCAGGCTTAGGCTTGGTTACAAGTACTGACTGATGTTGTAGTGGCCAGGCTTAGGCTTGGTTACAAGTACTGACTGATGTTGTAGTGGCCAGGCTTACGCTTGGTTACAAGTACTGACTGATGTTGTAGTGGCCAGGCTTAGGCTTGGTTACAAGTACTGACTGATGTTGTAGTGGCCAGGCTTACGCTTGGTTACAAGTACTGACTGATGTTGTAGTGGCCAGTCTTAGGCTTGGTTACAAGTACTGACTGATGTTGTAGTGGCCAGGCTTAGGCTTGGTTACAAGTACTGACTGATGTTGTAGTGGCCAGGCTTAGGCTTGGTTACAAGTACTGACTGATGTTGTAGTGGCCAGGCTTAGGCTTGGTTACAAGTACTGACTGATGTTGTAGTGGCCAGGCTTAGGCTTGGTTACAAGTACTGACTGATGTTGTAGTGGCCAGGCTTAGGCTTGGCTACAGGTACTGACTGATGTTGTAGTGGCCAGGCTTAGGCTTGGCTACAGGTACTGACTGATGTTGTAGTGGCCAGGCTTAGGCTTGGCTACAAGTACTTCTGACAGTTTGGGAGATACACAGATGATGATCAAACTAAATGCAAATTATGTGATCAGGCATATGGTCACTGTCTTGAACACTATGTGCTTAATTGTCCACTTATTGAGGAATATAGAGATAGACAGTATAATAACCTATGTGACATGTCAAGATATCTTATTAATGAAAATAAAATACCAGATATACTAAGCAAATTTCCTAAATTTGCTTGTAACAGATAAGTGAAATGAAGATATAAATACAAATGTACTCTTGTTAACTTTTTTTAGGCCTAGTTCCTAGGCCTCTTGTGTTACCGTCCACAGAATGGATATGAGGTGCACAATAAACTAGCCACTTCGGTGGCAAAATTTAAAAATCTAACCTCTCCAAGGCTCCTTGGGACTGAGGTTGATAGGTTGTGACAGTTTTTGACTAATTCTTAGCCTAATTAAAGCTTCTCTGAATGCTTTTGCTGTGAAATTAATGTCCTGGTCACTTTGAATAGACCGTGGAATGCCAAAGTGGGAAATAAACCTAATGAGGACTCTAAGAATGGTCTTAGTATTAATACTACACATAGGTACTGCCTCAGGATACCTAGTAGTTTCATGCATAATGGAAAACAAATACTGGTTACCTGACTTGGTGCTAGGTATGGGTCCCACACAGTCAGTAATTAGGTGTACAAATGGTTCTCCATCAGTGGGTATGGGACGAAATGGTGTGGGTTATTGCGACCCCAGAATGGGCCCCAATGTATATATTTGATGTATATTTTCCATTTTCTATAATTTTATATTGCTGATATTCTCGATAATAGCTAAATCGTTAATATCTTGCTTTATATTATTATTGGACTATTATTTGACTTTATTTGACTTAGCTATGTTCATTAGGTAGGATGTAACATTATATATTATGCTCATGTTTGTAGTAGTTGCCTTGGAGTTGGCAAACTACCGATTATGACACTATGCTTGTTATACTGCTGGCGCCTAGTTGCTGGGAGGAGTCACGTGATTCCACCCGAGGTGGGTGGCTGCTGCTCCTTCCTCGAGAGCACTACGCAGCTGGACATCGTTGAGACAACACCTCTCTCCTGTCTCTGCTTGTTTTCTCGCCATTTAGACTCTGTGTGGTAGAGTATGTGTTCGGTGGTGAGACGAAACATACTTCTCAGGACTCTGTGTAACTCTGTTCACAGAGGATAGACTAGACAGTGATTTTCGACGTTTTTCTGGGTTGTGTGTCACATTGACACTCTTTGATAACTCAGGTCTCTAGCTACAGCTCCTGACCTAATTCGATAAGGCATCTGTGCAAAGTCACAGTTTGAGATTGTTTATGCTGAACCTGGCTTCAGTAGAAAGGGAGTTTTGTGACTGTTTTGGAGGATCTATTGATGGTCCCCAGTTAGGGTCGATTTTCTATCTCCTGGTTCCTGACGCTGTGTTACTGTTGCCTGTTATATTGCTGTTCTGCGAATTAGTCATTTTACTGGTCAATCAAGCTGTTCTGATTTTTAGTTTGTTAGAGATTGTTAGAGAAGCTAGCTTATGAGAAGTTCAGTCGGTCACTGGTTGAGTCGAGTCTTAGTTACCTGGAGCTCACTCATACACACATATATTCTTATTTGTATATAACTATATTATTGTAATTACTGACATTGTACCTGATGGTACTTTAGAGTCATTTGGATATATGTGCCCTCAACACAGCCTTATGGTATATGAGAGCAGTGTAGGAGCTAACCTCCTAATTAACCTCTAATGCATTACTTAATGAACATCCTGATCATATGTACATTTATTTACTTTGAAACCCTAGACACTAACTTTGTTAATAAACATATTAAATATATTTCGTTGGTTAGTACCCTATCAGTTGCAATCCTCTTAAGATATATAATATGTTGGATAACTGGACCAGGATACTGACTTTCTTGCAAAAGCCCAGTAACAGGCTGGATGCTAGAAGGGCTATCCTTTCTAGTGTTCACTGGAGATGTCTATTACTAATAGATATGTCATTTTGTAACACGGGTTTAATGTAGTGTCTGGGTTTATCCACTTGCTGACACCCACGACAGGATCGGATGTAACTCTCATCTTATACCTGGCCAATAAATATGTTGGAATATCCTGTAAAGGGTTTTAGTGACACCTAAATGTCCTCCTAAGAACGAACTGTGAGTTACTTTCAGGTCCTGAGGTCTGAATTTCTTTGGTACTACCAGTCTATCTGGTTGGTAGGTTTTCGATAGACTTTAAAACGAAGTTCATGGTCAGCTTTGCAGAGAAGAACATCAAGGAAAGGAAGAGTGTTGTCGACTTCTTCTTCTAGTGTAAACTGGATTGATGGCTCAACCTGGTTGAGTTCGTGTTGGAGAGCTGTCACCTGGCTCCGTTATGTTGACGACATTCTCATCATAACTCCCAGACGCTTCAACGTTCAAGCTCTCCAACACAAGCTTAACCAGGTTGAGCCATCAATCCAGTTCACACTAGAAGAAGAAGTCGACAAAACTCTTCCTTTCCTTGATGTTCTTCTCTGCAAAGCTGACCATGAACTTCGTTTTAAAGTTTATCGAAAACCTACCAATCAACACGATCTTCTCCACTTCTACTCTCACCACGACACCAAAACTAAACGTGGTGTAATTATAGGCTTTTTCCTGCGCGCACTCAGAATCTGCAGCAGTGAGTTCCTTGAGGAAGAATGCTCCCTCATTGAACAAGTTTTTTCTAAACTTCACTATCCTCGTCACTTCATTAGAGACTGCAGACGACGGGCATTAAACATCTTCAACACACCCAGAGAAGACACTGCCGAGAAGAGATACATAGTCCTTCCCACCAACTTCATTGCCAAACACGTTTCCAACATTTTTTCCAATACCTCATTCCGAGTATCTACCTCCACATCCACCATCATCAAGGACATTACCAGTAACAGACAGGACAAGCTTCAATCCACGGCAGGGGTATACACAATCCCTTGTAATGATTGCAGCAAATTATACGTCGGCGAAACATCCAGAGACCTCCAACACGCATTTCAGAACACCAGTACGCAGGCAGATCTGACGACCCAAGAAATGCCTGTGTTCAACACCGAAATTTACACAACCATTTAATCAACTACAGAAACGCAAGACTCATCGCCAGAGAAGACAACACTCAATACCGAAGAATCCTGGAATCATCACTTATCTGTATATCCAACAACTTCAACCAGAACAACGGCTTCTACAACATAGCTGAACCTATTGCCAAGAAACTTCTTCATCGCTTTCCCACATAGAACTCAAGAATGGAACACTGCAGGTCCTTTAAGTTACCCGAGGTTTTAAACTATCACACTACTTTGAAAACTGTCACATGCAGCATTCTCCACCTGACCCAACAGTCTCCACCTGACCCAGCATTCTCCACCTGACTAAATCCTATAAATACCCTTGTTTCTTTTATCCAGGTTAGTATGCCGGGTCACCATTTTGAGAAGACCCGGGCCGGATGTACCGGCGAACATACAACAATATCCAGGTAGATCTGTTTGTGACTCGATAAAGCCCACAGCGTGGGCGAAACGTTGTCAATAAAGGATCACATTATACTGCTTATGTGTTTATCTTTCCATTGTGTCAATATTTTATACCATTTATTTCCAAGCATCCTTCATGGGGAACCCCAAGACACACCTACAGTTAAATACCTAGTGTAATACTGACTTACAGTGTAATACTGACTTAATATTGGTAGAATTACCGACAATATGTTATGTAAAAGGACACAAATGCAACTAATGTGACATTTTATTGTGGCAATGTTTCGCTCTCCAGGAGCTTTTTCAAGCCGTTACAAGCGATACATGGACACAGAGGGTATATATATACTCTCCAAGTGAGGTGTAATACTAGTGGTGGTAGAAGTAGTAGTGATATAAGTTGTTGTAGTAGTAGTAATACAATAAGGTAGGACAATCAACTTGCACATCAGTAAAAGGTGATAAAAAAAATTACTTGGGTAGTATTAAAACAGGTTAGACAAATATTTCTGCTGGAGGTTGGAAAAGAGAAGGCCTGTATCAGTGTTCCACATCTACGATGTGCTTGTGTGGTATTAGCAGGAGAGACTATGTGATGGTAGGGTTTACTGTTTTCAGGAGGATTCTTGCTAAGACTTCAGAGATGGTGAAGCTGCCTTTGTTTTGTTTAATTGTCTTAGAAACAGCGATAAGTGCTGATTCAAGGCACTTGCGTCTACGGAAATCAGTTTCTTTAATTACTAATCGAGCGTCTTTGAATTTCATGAGATGATTGGTGGAATTTCGGTGTTGTACGCAGGCGTTGTTCAGGTTATCGTTCCTACATGCATTAATGTGTTCATTGAGGCGTATTTCGAGGTTTCTTACTGTTTCTCCTACATAAATCATGTCGCAGCCTCCACAGGGTATAGTGTAAACCCCTGCGTTGACTGGTTCAAGGTGCTTGGATTTTGTCCTGGTTAGATCCTTTATAGAAGTACTGGAAGCAATGGCGACTCTGGTGTTAGCTTGTGCAAATACTTTAGAAATGTTGGATGCAACCTGGCTGTTGGGAAGAATTATAACTTTGTTTGGAGTGGTGTTGACGCGTGGAGAATTAATGATCTGAAGAGCTCTTTTCTTGCAATCTTTGATGAAAAAGGAAGGAAAATGTAAATCAGTGAAGGTTTGGTGAATGTATGTACATTCCTGGAGAGCGAAACGTTGCCACAATAAAATGTCTCATTAGTTGCATTTGTGTCCTTTTACTTAACAATACTGACTTACAGCATAATACTGACTTACAGTGTAATACTGACTTACAGTGTAATACTGACTTACAGCATAATACTGACTTACAGTGTAATACTGACTTACAGTGTAATACTGACTTACAGCATAATACTGACTTACAGTGTAATACTGACTTACAGTGTAATACTGACTTACAGCATAATACTGACTTACAGTGTAATACTGACTTACAGTGTAATACTGACTTACATCATAATACTGACTTACAGTGTAATACTGACTTACAGTGTAATACTGATTTACAGTGTAATACTGACTTACAGTGTAATACTGACTTACAGTGTAATACTGACTTACAGTGTAATACTGACTTACAGCATAATACTGACTTACAGTGTAATAATGACTTAGTGTAATACTGACTTACAGCATAATACTGACTTACAGTGTAATACTGACTTACAATGTAATACTGACTTACAGTGTAATACTGACTTACAGTGTAATACTGACTTACAGTGTAATACTGACTTACAGCATAATACTGACTTACAGTGTAATACTGACTTACAGTGTAATACTGACTTACAGTGTAATACTGACTTACAGTGTAATACTGACTTACAGTGTAATACTGACTTACAGTGTAATACTGACTTACAGTGTAATACTGACTTACAATGAAAATCCTTTGTACAGCAACAGAAAACTCAGCTTCACCATCAGCTTCTAACAACACTGAGCAGTTTAATGACGTCTCAGAAAGTGGAAGTTCTCCCTCTTGTAAGAGGGAGCAATAATCCCGGGTATCCCTGAAGGTGGATACCTCAATGGGACATTCCAGCTCCTTAAGGGAGATTTGACTATTACTATAAAAGGTGCCATACAGACAGCTATATCCTGTTGATTTGTTTCATCAATAAACGAAGTTATTTTTTCTAGAGGTTGTTGACTAGTTGACTTACCACTAGCAACACCTTCACTTAGCTTGAGGTTGTTGACTAGTTGACTTACTACTAGCAACACCTTCACTTAGCTTGAGGTTGTGGACTAGTTGACTTACCACTAGCAACACCTTCACTTAGCTTGAAGTTGTTGACTAGTTGACTTACCACTAGCAACACCTTCACTTAGCTTGGGGTTGTTGACTAGTTGACTTACCACTAGCAACACCTTCACTTAGCTTGAGGTTGTTGACTAGTTGACTTACCACTAGCAGCACCTTCGCTTAGCTTGAAGTTGTGGACTAGTTGACTTACCACTAGCAACACCTTCACTTAGCTTGAGGTTGTTGACTAGTTGACTTACCACTAGCAACACCTTCACTTAGCTTGAAGTTGTTGACTAGTTGACTTACCACTAGCAACACCTTCACTTAGCTTGGGGTTGTTGACTAGTTGACTTACCACTAGCAACACCTTCACTTAGCTTGAGGTTGTTGACTAGTTGACTTACCACTAGCAACACCTTCACTTAGCTTGGGGTTGTTGACTAGTTGACTTACCACTAGCAACACCTTCACTTAGCTTGGGGTTGTTGACTAGTTGACTTACTACTAGCAACACCTTCACTTAGCTTGAGGTTGTTGACTAGTTGACTTACCACTAGCAACACCTTCACTTAGCTTGAGGTTGTGGACTAGTTGACTTACCACTAGCAACACCTTCACTTAGCTTGAAGTTGTTGACTAGTTGACTTACCACTAGCAACACCTTCACTTAGCTTGGGGTTGTTGACTAGTTGACTTACCACTAGCAACACCTTCACTTAGCTTGAGGTTGTTGACTAGTTGACTTACCACTAGCAACACCTTCACTTAGCTTGGGGTTGTTGACTAGTTGACTTACCACTAGCAACACCTTCACTTAGCTTTGGGTTATGGACTAGTTGACTTACCACTAGCAGCACCTTCACTTAGCTTGGGTCAAGTAGCCTTGATGTGGCCAAGCTTTACGCAGTAGTAAAAGGCGATGGGTTTGGGAATTTTGTGTCTTGCGTCTTGCTGGTTGAGGAAGATGTTGTTTTCCAGTTCTAGCTTCCATCTCTCAGAGGTCCGTCCACAACGATCTCTGTCCACACAAAGCTGCTAGAAAGAAGGTAAACAGACCGCTCGAAGTAGCGGTTAGCCTCAAGTGTGTCAATAAGCCTAGCCGCTCGAAGTAGCGGTTAGCCTCAAGTGTGTCAATAAGCCTAGCCGCTCGAAGTAGCGGTTAGCATCAAGTGTGTCAATAAGTCTAGCCGCCTCCATAACACTTTCCACTGAATGATCTTCTCAAAATACCCGAACTTCTTGTTAGCTGACTCAACATTGTCAATAAGGACCAGTTGCATTAGCCCACCGAAATTCGAGACACCAGTGGACTTGTACTAGTTAATGAAGGTTTTAGATTGTGCACGGGCGAATTCCTCATAAGAACATAAGAAGGAACACTGCAGAAGGCGTACTGGCCCATGCGAGGCAGGTCCAATTCTCCCACCGGCTTAAGCCAATGCCTTGACTTAGTCAGGTCAATCACATTCACTTAAGGGAGGAGCACGGCATCTGACCTAGTAGCACAAGCTAGTCAGGTCCAACTCACAACCACTCATGTATTTATCCAACCTATTTTTAAAACAACACAACGTCTTAGCCCCTATGACGGTACTCGGGAGTTTGTTCCACTCATCCACAACTCTATTACCAAACCAGTGCTTTCCTATATCCTTCCTGAATCTGAACTTTTCCAACTTGAAACCATTGCTGCGAGTCCTGTCTTGGCTGGATATTTTCAGCACGATATTTACATCCCCTTTGTTTATTCCTGTTTTCCATTTATACACCTCAATCATATCCCCACTAATTCTACGTCTTTCTAGAGAGTGCAGATTCAGGGCCCTCAGTCTATCCTCATAGGGAAGACTTCTGATACATGGGATCAACTTTGTCATCCTCCTCTGTACGTTTTCTTATATTTGGCGGAATATTCTGACATGCACCGAGTACAGCTGCTTTCAAACGTCGTAATTAGAGAAATCATCACTGAAACTAGATGCAAATTCCTGCGCCTTGCCATATAATGCTGAATGAACCAGTGCTAGAGTGGCCATCACAGATCTAGAGCCTGATTTTCAAAAGACTCTGAAAAACCGAGGTACTAGCAACACAGATTTCCGGACGCTAAAACTGACATCCACAGAGCGTCGAAACTGTCTACTCTCCTTCTCTTTATCAAATTCGTCCTTAGCAAAGGCACGTTGCGCCCTGGTGTGCTCAACACTGACTCTAGCTAACTCAAACACTAACGAAGGTGTGCAACAGTAAGAGTTCGTTGATACTCTATGCCAACAGGAGGAACAATACGCCAGCAACGTTGTAATAACAGTTTGGGAAAGTTTTGCAAGATATATACAGTCACCAACTACCTAACACACGTCGCAACGCAACACAAAGCAGTAGCATGCAACGACTTAGCAGATTTGCAACACGGCAGGCAGGATGATAGAGACAATGCAGCAGACAACAGCTTCAGGACAGGTACCCCACTTTACAAACATAGGTGTAGTCTTGTGGACTGTACACCTGGTTGTAGCATGATAATCAGTGTAGGACTGAGGAACAAGCAAAAGTCAGAAGCCAGTAAATACTTATATATATTTACCACAACAGCATGTAAGTACGTGTACAATGTATGTACAATACTATATACGAAGTTTTACAAGCAAGAAACACAGTGTTGAACTGTGAGTGACCAGACTTAAGGTAAGTCTGCCAGTGTTAAACTGTGAGTGACCAGACTTAAGGTAAGTCTGTCAGTGTTGAACTATGAGTGACCAGACTTAAGGTAAATCTGCCAGTGTTGAACTGTGAGTGACCAGACTTGAGGTAAGTCTGTCAGTGTTGAACTGTGAGTGACCAGACTTGAGGTAAGTCTGTCAGTGTTGAACTGTGAGTGACCAGACTTGAGGTAAGTCTGTCAGTGTTGAACTGTGAGTGACCAGACTTAAGGTAACTCTGTCAGTGGTGCTTCATGAGTCCCAGACATTGCTTCAACACTTTGTTAAGCTGTCTTGTGATTGTGTTGAACCAAGGTGCTAGCATAACAAGGTGCTAGCATAACAAGGTGCTAGCATAACAAGGTGCTAGCATAACAAGGTGCTAGCATAACAAGGTGCTAGCATAACAAGGTGCTAGCATAACAAGATGTTAGCATAAGAAGGTGTTATTATAAGAAGATGCTAGCATAAGAAGGTGCTAGCATAAGAAGGTGCTAGCATAAGAAGGTGCTAGCATAAGAAGGTGCTAGCATAACAAGGTGCTAGCATAACAAGGTGCTAGCATAACAAGGTGCTAGCATAACAAGGGGCCCCCACTTGTTATACTCTTAGCACCTGGTTCACTGGTCGGGAGGTCATGTCTATATGTGTGTGTGACATACACTGAATATAATGTAACGTACTCTTAGCATGTCACAGAGACAGTAACAGTAACAGAGTGAAAGTAACTCAGTAACAGTGACAGTAACACAGTAACACTGACAATAACACAGTGACAGTAACACAGTAACAGTGACCATAACATATTAACAGTAACACAGTAACAGTAATACAGAAACAGTAACAGTAACAAAGTGACAGTAAAACAGTGACAGTAACACAGTAACAGTGACAGTACCACAGTAACAGTGACAGTAACACAGTAACAGTGACAGTAGAGGTGATCTGTACTTAGCTCAGTGAGGACGTGTCTAGGGTTCTCTGTGGACTGAACCACTTTTGCTCTGTGAAGTGAACCAAGATGCCGTCCATTGAGCAACTTTACCAGCAGCTTAAGGAGGAATTGAGGGTAGCGAAGCTTGAGATTCGGCGATTGACGGAGGAAAACAAGAGGATTCGTAGTAGTCCTCCTGTTGTGAGTCCTCAGGTCAAGAAGGGAACCTGGGCAGTGGCCGGACTTCAAGGAACGAAGTTGAAGATCAAGAAAACGAATGGAGAGTTAGAAACGATGACGAAGAAAGAGACTGCTGTGGAAACTGTTGTGGAAACATCGAATGCCTTCTCCTTGTTACCCGATGAATGTGAGTCGACTACTGGGAACGTCACGACGAACGACACCAAGGAAGATAAAAACATTGTTGTTGTTGGGGATAGCCAGGTTAGGTATATGGATAGGGCATTCTGCTTGAAGGATAGGAGTAGGAGACAGAGGGTTTGCTTTCCTGGGGCTGGGATGGAGGATATTGTTAGCCAGCTTGACAACATCATGAACGGTAATGGGATCAATCCTATTATCTGCCTCAGTGCTGGAGGCAATGATGTAGGCAAGCGTAGAAGTGAGGATTTAGTTAGAAGGTACAGGACAGCAATAGACATAATTAGGAAGAAGGGAGGGAGCCCTGTTATATGTGGCATTTTGCCAAGAAGGGGTGTTGGAAATGAATGGCTGTCCAGAGCGATTGGTATAAATTGCTGGCTGGACAAACACTGTAAGGATAATGCAGTCCCATTCATTGACAACTGGGACCACTTCTATGGCCGAAATGACATGTATGCCAGGGATGGGGTTCACTTATCCAGGGAAGGTGTAGGATTTCTCGCTAGCTCAGTTGAGGATGTTGTTAGGGCTTTAAACTAGGATTAGTTAGAGGTATGGGTTTAGGAATGGTGAATAATGAGGGTCAAAATATTGATTCAGGCTTTGATATCATAAATCTTAACAATAACAGTAATCGAGTAACACTGGGTAATGATAGTAACATAAATTGTGTAAAACAAAAGCTGAAAAAGGTTCACAAGAAGATACATATCAATGTATTTTACACTAACTGTCGAAGCGCCAGAAATAAAATTAACGAATTACGTTTGGTAGCATGTGCTGGGAACTTTGATGTCATTGCAATAACTGAAACATGGTATAATATAAAGAGTCGGGATATGATTGCTGAGTGTCATATTCAGGGGTTTAAGTTGTTCCATGTAGATAGATATAATGGGAAAGAGCGTGGAGTTGCATTATATGTACGAAAAAATATAAATTGCTGCATAAAAACAGGCATAAAAATAGATGGATCATCAACAGAATCTGTTTGGGTAGAGTTTCTAGAAGGTCAAGAAAAACTGATTCTAGGTGTAATATACCGACCTCCAGGCTTGGATCATGATAGAGGGAGACTTCTTTGGGACGAAATTGTTAGGACTTCTAGACATAATAACGTAGTGATAGTAGGGGATTTTAACCTTAGTCAAATTGACTGGACTTCTTTGACCAGTAATCTGGAGTCCAGTGACTTTATGGAAGTAGTTCAGGACTGTTTTCTGAAGCAATGTGTGACGGAGCCTACCAGAGGTAATAATTTGCTCGACCTAGTCTTGTCAAATAAAGAAACCCTTGTAAATAATCTGGAGATCACTGAAGAGCTTGGCGCAAGTGATCACAAATCCATTACTTTTAATATTACCTGGGAGTACGAGAATTGGGATAATACGGTAAAAGTTCCTGATTTTCGTTCTGCCGATTATATTGGACTTAGAGAACACCTGTTTAATCTCGACTGGGGTAATCTAGCTAACGATTACGATGGGTCTGCGTTTATGATTTTTTTCTTAATAATGTACAACGTGCACAGAGTATATTTATTCCCCAGAGAGAATTTAGGTCAAATAATAACGTTCCCAAATGGATTAACAGGAGGCTAAAACATCTATTAGGGGAGAAAAGAGGAATTTATAGGCGCATCAAAAGAGGATATGTTAACCTTATTGACCAATATGTTCAGTTGAAAAAAGAAGTAAAAAAGGGGAATAGAAAGGCTAAACGTGACTATGAGATTAAGGTTGCTAATGAATCAAAGACTAATCCAAAAGGGTTCTTTCAAGTGTATAGGACGAAGGTGAGGGAAAAGGTAGGACCTCTGAAAATTGGGAATGGACAGCTGACGGAAAACGAACTGGAAATGTGTTCTCTATTTAATGACTATTTTTTGTCAGTCTTTACACAAGAAGACGTAAATGAGATTCCAGAAATTAACAATTATTCAATTCGTGAAGAATTCAAATTAACTAATATTACTGTCACGAGGGACATGGTTATCAAACAGATAGATAAACTGAAGCAAAATAAGTCCCCGGGACCCGACGAGTTGTTTTCCAGGGTACTTAAAGAATGCAAGATGGAACTTAGTCAGCCATTAACGAATGTGTTTAATACGTCCATCCTAACTGGTGTTGTGCCAGAGATGTGGAAGATAGCTAATGTAGTTCCTATATTCAAATCAGGGGATAAGTCCATTCCATCAAATTACCGTCCAATAAGCCTCACGTCTATAGTAGGCAAATTATTAGTCACTTATAGCTGATATTATTAGAAGTCACCTTGAAGAACATAATTTGATTAATAAATCTCAGCATGGGTTCACGAGAGGTCGTTCCTGCCTGACAAATTTACTGACGTTTTTCAATAAAACATTTGAGGCAGTAGACAGTGATAAAGAATATGATATAGTTTACTTGGATTTCACTAAGGCCTTCGATAGAGTACCTCACAAGAGACTCTTAAGAAAGGTGGCAGCTCATGGTATAGGAGGTAAAGTTATAGCATGGATAGAGGCATGGCTTACCAATAGAAAGCAGAGAGTTTCCATTAATGGGGTCAAATCTGAATGGGGATTAGTCACTAGTGGCGTTCCACAAGGATCAGTTTTAGGCCCATTGTTGTTCATAATTTACATAAATGACCTTGATGAAGGAATTGCAAGTGACATGAGTAAATTTGCTGATGATACAAAAATAGGCCGTATGATTCATTCTGATGAGGATACCAGTGAACTCCAGGAGGATTTGGACAAATTAATGTCTTGGTCTGAAAAGTGGCAGATGAAGTTCAATGTGGACAAGTGTAAGTCCTTGGTAATGAAAATATCCCTCGAATTTATAAACTAGGTGAAGTAGAGCTTGAAAAAACAGAATGTGAAAAAAACTTGGGAGTCATGGTAAGCAGGAATCTAAAGCCAAGACAACAGTGCCTAAGTGTGCGCAATAAGGCTAACAGATTACTAGGATTTATTTCAAGAAGTATAAGCAACAGAAGTCCAAAAGTTATTTTACAGCTCTATACATCACTAGTGAGACCTCATTTGGATTATGCAGCTCAGTTTTGGTCTCCTTACTACAGAATGGATATAGATTCATTGGAGAACATACAAAGAAGAATGACTAAAATGATTTACAGTATAAGAAATCTCCCGTATAAAGATAGACTTAGAGCGTTGAATCTCCACTTTCTGGAGAGACGTAGAATGAGGGGAGATATCATCGAGGTGTACAAGTGGATGATGGGCATAAACAAAGGAAATATTAATAAAATACTGAGGATATCGAACCAAGTAAGAACCAGAAATAACGGATTTAAATTGGATAAATTTAGATTTAGAAAGGACATAGGCAAGTACTGGTTTTCGAACAGAGTTGTAGAACAATCTTCCAAGTAGGGTGATAGAGGCTAGGACCTTGGGTGGCTTTAAAAAGAGATTGGACAAATATATGAGTGGGATGGGCTGGATTGGTGTCGTGAGTATGGGAGTCAATTCTTAGGTAGTGGTGGTTTTGATAAGGACCTGCCTTGTATGGGCCAGTAGGCCTTCTGCAGTGTTCCTCCATTCTTATGTTCTTATGTAACAGTAACTTGGACTGTAAGAAGGCTTTTGACACAGCCCCACACAAGAGACTAGTGCAAAAGCTGCAAGACCAGGCAGGTATAACAGGGAAGGCACTGCAATGGATCAGGGAATACATGTCAGGTAGACAACAGCGAGTCATGGTACGTGGCGAGGTGTCAGAATGGGCGACTGTAACGAGCGGGGTGCCACAGGGGTCAGTCCTAGGACCGGTGCTGTTTCTGGTATTTGTGAACGACATGACGGAAGGAATAGACTCCGAAGTGTCCTTGTTTGCAGATGATGTGAAGTTGATGAGAAGAATTAAATCGGATGAGGACCAGGCAGAACTACAATGGGATCTGGACAGGCTGCAAGCCTGGTCCAGCAACTGGCTCATGGAGTTCAACCCCACTAAGTGCAAAGTCATGAAGATTGGGGAAGGGCAAATAAGACCGCAGACGGAGTACAGTAACAGTAAAACAGTAACAGCAACAGTAACACGGTAACAGTAACATGGTAACAGTAACACAGTAACAGTAACACAGTGACAGTAACACAGTAAAAGTAACAGTGACAATAACACAATAACAGTAACAGTGACAGTAGCACAGTAACAGTAACACAGTGACAGTAACACAGTGACAGTAACACAGTAACAGTAACAGAAAGACGGTAACAGTAATTCAGTAACAGTAGCACTGACAGTAACAGTAATACAGTACCAGTAACACAGTAACAATAAGACAGTGACAGCAATAGAGTAACAGTAACACAGTAACAATAACACAGTGACAGCAATAGAGTAACAGTAACACAGTAACAGTAACACAGTTTTATGACAAGGTAACAGAAGTAAGACACGAGAGAGAGGGGTGGATAGACTGCATTTTCTTGGACTGCAAGAAGGCGTTCGACACAGTTCCTCACAAGAGGTTAATGCAAAAGCTAGAGGATCAGGAACACGTAACAGGAAAAGCACTGCAATGGATCAGAGAATATCTGACATTGAGGCAACAACGAGTCATGGTACGTGACGAGGTGTCAGAGTGGGCACCTGTGACGAGTGGGGTTCCACAAGGGTCAGTCCTATGACCTGTACTGTTTTTGGTATATGTGAATGACATAACGGAAGGGATAGACTCAGAAGTGTCCCTGTTTGCAGATGATGTGAAGTTAATGAGAAGAATTAAATCAGTCGAGGATCAGGCAGGACTACAAAGAGACCTGGACAGGCTACAAGCCTATTCCAGTAACTGGCTCCTTGAATTTAACTCTGCCAAATGTAAAGTCATGAAGATCGGGAAAGGGCAAAGAAGACCGCAGACAGAGTATAGTCTAGGTGGCCAAAGACTGCAAACCTCACTCAAGGAAAAAGATCTTGGGGTGAGTATAATACCGAGCATATCTCCTGAGGCACACATCAATCAGATAACTGCTGCAGCATACGGGCGGCTGGCAAACCTAAGAATAGCGTTCCAATACCTCACTAAGGAATCATTCAAGACTCTGTACATCATATACGTCAGGCCCATACTGGAGTATGCAGCACCAGTTTGGGACCCACACCTGGTAAAGCACGTCAAGAAATTAGAGAAAGTACAAAGGTTTGCAACAAGACTAGTCACAGAGCTAAGGGGATTGTCCTACTAAGAAAGGTTAAGGGAAATCGGCCTGACGACACTAGAGGACAGGAGGGTTAGGGGAGACATGACAACGACATTTAAAATACTGAGAGGAATAGATAAGGTGGACAGAGACAAGATGTTCCAGAGAGGGGACACAGAAACAAGGGGTCACAATTGGAAGTTGAAGACTCCTTTGAGTCAAAGGGATGTTAGGAAGTATTTCTTCAGTCATAGAGTTGTCAGGAAGTGGAATAGCCAAGAAAGTGACGTAGTGGAGGCAGGAACCATACATAGTTTTAAGACTAGGTTTGATAAAGCTCATGGAGCAGGGAGAGAGAGGACCTAGTAGCAATCAGTGAAGAGGCAGGGCCAGGAGCTATGAATCGACCCCTGCAACCACAAATAGGTGAGTACAAATAGGTGAGTACAGTGACAGTAACACAGTGACAGTAACACAGTGACAGTAACACAGTGACAGTAACACAGTGACAGTAACACAGTGACAGTAACACAGTGACAGTAACACAGTGACAGTAACACAGTGACAGTGACAGTAACACAGTAACAGTGACATTACCATAGTAACAGTAACACAATAGTAGTGACAGTAACACAGTAACAGTTACACAGTAACAGTAACACAGTACCAGTACCACACTAACAGTAACACAGTAACAGTAACACAGTGACAGTAACACAGTGACAGTAACACAGGGGACAGGAACTATGACTCGACCCCTGCAACCACAACTAGGTGAGTACAGTGACAGTAACACAATAACAGTAACAGTGACAGTAACACAGTAACAGTAACACAGTGACAGTAACACAATAACAGTAACACAGTGACAGTAACACAGTAACAGTAACACAGTAACAGTAACATAGTGACAGTTACACAGTGACAGTAACAGAAAGACAGTAACAGTAACACAGTCACAGTAACACTGACAGTAACACAGTAACAATAATACAGTAACAATAACAGAGTAACAATAACACAGTGACAGTAACACAGTAGCAGTAACACAGTAACAATAACAGAAGGACAGTAACAGTAAGACAGTAACAGTAACACTGACAGTAACACAGTAACAGTAATAAAGTAACAGTAACACAGTAGCAGTAACACAGTAACAGTAATACAGTAACAGTGACAGTGACTCAGCAACAGTAATACAGTAACACAGTAACAGTAACACAGTAACAGTAACACAGTAACAGTAACACAGTAACAGTAACACAGTAACAGTAACACATTAACAGTAACACAGTAACAGTAATACAGTCACAGTAATACAGTAACAGTAATACAGTAACACAGTAACAGTAATACAGTAACAGTAATACAGTAACACAGTAACAGTAATACAGTAATACAGTAACATTAATACAGTAACAGTAACATAGTAACAGTAACAAATTAACATTAATACAGTAACAGTAATACAGTAACAGTTACACAGTAACAGTAATACAGTAACAGTAACACAGTAACAGTAATAGAGTAACACAGTAACACAGTAAGAGCAACACAATAACAGTAATACAGTAACAGTAATACAATAACAGTAACACACTAACAGTAACACAGTATCAGTAACAGTAATACAGTAACAGTAACACATTATCAGTAACACAATATCAGTTACAGTAACACAGTAACAGTAACACAGTAACAGTAACACAGTATCAGTAACAGTAACACAGTATCAGTAACAGTAACACAGTGTCAGTAACAGTAACACAGTATCAGTAACAGTAACACAGTATCAGTAACAGTAACACAGTATCAGTAACAGTAACACAGTATCAGTAACACAGTGTCAGTAACAGTAACACAGTAACAGAAACACAGTAACAGTTACATAGTAACAGTAACACAGTAACAGTTACACAGTATCAGTAACAGTAACACAATAACAGTAACACAGTACAAGTAACAGTAACATAGTAACAGTAGCACAGTAACAGTAACGCAATATCAGTAACAGTAACACAGTATCAATAACAGTAATACAGTAACAGTAACACAGTATCAGTAACACAGTGACAGTAACACATTAACAGTAACAGAAAGACAGTAACAGTAATTCAGTAACAGTAGCACTGACAGTAACAGTAATACAGTAACAGTAAGACAGTAACAATAACACAGTGACAGCAATAGAGTAACAATAACACAGTGACAGCAATATAGTAACAGTAACACAGTAACAGTAACACAGTAACACAGTACAGCAGTACACAGTCAACAGTAAAACAATACAAACTAGTCTAACAGTAAACAGTAACACAGTAACAGTAACACAGTAACAGTACAGCATATTACAGTAAGACAGTAACGACAGTAACAACGTGACATACCACAGTAACAGTAACACATTAATAGTAACAGTAACAGTTACACAGGGGTGAGGCAAGAGAGAGAAGGGTGGGTTGATTGCATTTTCCTGGACTGCAGGAAGGCCTTCGACACAGTTCCTCACATGAGATTAGTAAAGAAGTTGGAAGAACAAGCATGTATAACAGGAAGGGCACTATAATGGATCAGGGAATACCTCACAGGGAGGCAACAACGGGTCATGGTGCGTGATGAGGTATCACAGTGGGCGCCTGTGACGAGCGGGGTACCGCAGGGGTCAGTCCTAGGACCAGTGTTATTCTTGGTATATGTAAATGACATGACGGACGGGATAGACTCAGAAGTGTCTCTGTTCGCAGATTATGTGAAATTAATGAGGAGAATCACATCGGAAGAGGATCAAGCAGGACTTCAAACAGACCTGGACAAGCTTGACATCTGGTCTAGCAACTGGCTTTCGAATTCAATCCCACCAAATGCAAAGTCATGAAGATCGGAGAAGGGCAAAAAGACCGCTGACAGAGTACAGGCTAGACGGACAAAGGCTACAAACCTCGGCAAAGAAGAAAGACCTTGGGGTGAGTATTACGCCAAGCACGTCTCCGGAGGCACACATCAACCAGATAACTGCGGCAGCATATGGGCGACTGGCAAACCTAAGATTAGCGTTCCGTTACCTTAACAAGGAATCGTTCAAGACACTGTATACCGTGTACGTCAGGCCCATACTAGAATATGCAGCACCAGTCTGGAACCCACACCTGGTCAAGCACGTAAAGAAACTAGAGAAAGTGCAAAGGTTTGCGACAAGGTTAGTTCCACAACTCAGGGGTCTGTCCTATGAAGAAAGGCTGAGGGAAATAGGACTAACAACACTGGAGGAAAGAAGGGTCAGAGGAGACATGATAACGAAATACAAAATACTGCGGGGAATCGACAAGGTAGACAGTGACAGGATGTTCCAGAGAGGGAACACAGAAACAAGGGGACACAACTGGAAGCTGAAGACTCAGATGAGTCAAAGGGATGTTAGGAAGCATTTCTTCAGCCACAGAGTAGTCAGGAAGTGGAGGTATGATAAAGCTCATGGAGCAGGGAGAGCAGAGACCCAGTACCGGACAGCGAAGAGGCGGGGCCAGGAGCTGAGTCTCGACCCCTGCAACCACAATTAGGTGAGTACAGTAACAGTAACACAGTAACAGTACCACACTACCAGTAACACAGTAACAGAAACACAGTGACAGTAACACAGTGACAGTAACACAGTAACAGTAACACAGTGACAGTAACACAGTGACAGTAACACAGTGACAGTAACACAGTAACAGTAACACAGTGACAGTAACACAGTGACAGTAACACAGTAACAGTAACACAGTGACAGTAACACAGTGACAGTAACACAGTGACAGTAACACAGTGACAGTAACCCAGTAACAGTAACACAGTAACAGTAACACAGTAACAGTAACACAGTAACAGTAACACAGTGACAGTAACACAGTAACAGTAACACAGTGACAGTAACACAGTAACAGTAACACAGTAACAGTAACACAGTGACAGTAACACAGTAACAGTACCACAGTGACAGTAACACAGTAAGAGTAACAGTGACAGTAACACAGTAACAGTAACACAGTGACAGTAACACAGTAACAATAACACAGTAACAGTAACACAGTGACAGTAACACAGTAACAGTAACACAGTGACAGTAACACAATAACAGTAACACAGTGACAGTAACACAGTGACAGTATCACAGTAACAGCAACACAGTAACAGTAACACAATAACATTAACACAGTAACAGTAAGACAGTAACAGTAAGACAGTGACAGTAACACAGTGACAGTAACACAGTAACAGTAACATAGTGACAGTTACACAGTGACAGTAACAGAAAGACAGTAACAGTAACACAGTAACAGTAACACTGACAGTAACACAGTAACAATTATACAGTAAAAATAACAGAGTAACAATAACACAGTGACAGTAACGCAGTAGCAGTAACACAGTAACAGTAACAGAAAGACAGTAACAGTAAGACAGTAACAGTAACACTGACAGTAACACTGACAGTAACACAGTAACAGTAATACAGTAACAGTAACACAGTAGCAGTAACACAGTAACAGTAATACAGTAACAGTGACTCAGCAACAGTAATACAGTAACACAGTAACAGTAGCACAGTAAAAATAACACAGTAATAATAACACAGTAACAGTAATACAGTAACAGTAACAGTAAAACAGTAACAGTAACAAAGTAACAGTAACACAGTAACAGTAATACAGTAACAGTAATAAAATAGCAGTAACACAGTCTCGTCCCCTGCAACCACAATTAGGTGAGTACAATTAGGTGAGTACAGTAACAGTAACACAGTAACAGTAAAAGTAATACAGTAAAAGTAACAGTAACACAGTAACAGTAATACAGTAACAGTAATACAGTAACAGTAATACAGTAACACAGTAACAGTAATACAGTAACACAGTAACAGTAATACAGTAACAGTAACATAGTAACAGTAACACATTAACAGTAATGCAGTAACAGTAACACAGTAACAGTTACACAGTAACAGCAATACAGTAACAGTAACACAGTAACAGTAATACAGTAACACAGTAACAGCAACACAGTAACAGTAATACAGTAACAGTAATACAATAACAGTAATACAGTAACAGTAACACAGTATCAGTAACAGTAACACAGTATCAGTAACAGTAACACAGTAACAGTAACACAGTAACAGTAACACAGTAACAGTAACACAGTATTAGTAACAGTAACACAGTATCAGTAACAGTAACACAGTAACAGTAACACAGTAACAGTTACATAGTAACAGTAACACAGTAGCAGTTACACAGTATCGGTAACAGTAACACAGTATAAGTAACAGTAACAGTAGCACAGTAACAGTAACCCAATATCAGTAACAGTAACACAGTATCAGTAACACAGTATCAATAAGAGTAATACAGTAACAGTAACACAGTATCAGTAACAGAAACACAGTAACAGTAACAGTAACACAGTATCAGTAACACAGTATCAGTAACACAGTATCAGTAACAGTAACACAGTAACAGTAACACAGTAACAATTACATAGTAACTGTAACACAATAACAGTTACACAGTAACAGTAACAAACACAGTATCAGTAACAGTAACACAGTATCAGTAACAGTAACACAGTATCAGTAAAAGTAACACAGTAACAGTAACACATTAACAATTACATTGTAACTGTAACACAATAACAGTTACACAGTAACAGTAACAAACACAGTATCAGTAACAGTAACACAGTATCAGTAACAGTAATACAGTAACGGTGACGGCAACAGTAACATCAAAAGGATCAAGTGTAAATTACTGAGGATAAGACTTCAAAGGCTTCACTGTTAGTGGTTCTGAGGTTCTCCTATTCTACCAGTGGTTCTGTGGTTCTTTTAGTGGATCTGTCATTCCACCAGTGGTTCTGTGGTTCTTTTAGTGGATCTGTCATTCTACCAGTGGTTCTGGGTCTTTCATTTTAGCAGTGGTTCTGTGGTTCTATTAGTGGTTCTCTCATTCCACCAGTGATTCTGTGGAAACATTTGTAGTTGTATCATTCTACCAGCGATTCTGTGGTTCTATTAGTGGTTCTATAATTCTATCAGCGGTTCTATTAAAGGTTCTGTCATTCTAACAGGGGTTCTGTAGTTCCATTAGTGGTTCTGTCATTCTACCAGTGGTTCTGTAGTTCCATTAGCGGTTCTGTCATTCTACCAGTGTATCTGTGGTTCTATCGTTCTACCAGTACTTCTGTGGTTCTATTATTAGTTCTATCATTTTTTATGGTTCTATCAATTAACCAGTGATCCAATCAGTCTTACAGTGATTCTACTAGTAGTTCTATTAATCAGATAGTGGTTCTTTCAGTGGTTCTGTTATTGTTCCAATGGTTTTCAAATTGCTTCTGACAGTGGTTCTATAATGCTAACAGTGGTTATATCATTCTACTAGCAGTTTTACCAGTGGTTCTAATAGTAGTTCTAATAGTAGTTCTCCCATTCTGCCAGTGGTTCAGCCAATGGTTCTTTCGTTCTTTCAGTAGTTCAATTATTCTACCATCTACCATTCTACCAGTGGTTCTAATTGTGTTCTATTAGTAGTTCTATCATTCTACCAGTGGTTTTGTCAATCTATATGTGGATTTACCAGTGGTTCTATCGTTCTTCAAGAGGTTTTATTGTTCTACCAGTGGTTCTACTAGTGTCTTTATCATTCTACCAGTGGTTCTACTAGTGTCTTCATCATTCTACCAGTGGTTCTACTAGTGTCTTTATCATTCTACCAGTGGTTCTGCTAGCGTTTTATCATTCTACCAGTGGTTCTACTATTGTATTTATCATTCTACCAGTGGTTCTACTAGTGTCTTTATCATTCTACTACTGGTCCTACTAGTGTCTTTATCATTCTATCAGTGGTTCTACAAGTGTTTTTATAATTCTACCAGTGGTTCTACTAGTGTCTTTATCATTCTACCAGTGGTTCTGCTAGTGCCTTTATCATTATACCAGTGGTTCTACTAGTGTTATCTTTCTACCAGTGGTTCTACAACTGGTAGAATGATTCTGTCATTCTATCAGTGGATTCTATAATTTTATCAGTGGTTCTACAAGTGGCTCTATCATTCTTCCAGTGATTCTACTAGTGTCTCAATCACTCTACCAGCGGTTGTACTAGTGGTTCAATCATTGCACTAGTGGTTCTATTATTCTGGTCATAGTTCTGTCATTCTAGCAATAGTTTTATCATTCTTCCAGTGGTTCTACTAGTGTCTCAATCATTCTACCAGTGGTTGTACTAGTGGTTCAATCATTGTACTAGTGGTTCTATCATTCTGGTCATAGTTCTGTCATTCTAGCAATAGTTTTATCATTCTGTCAGTGGTTCTATCATTCTACCAGTGGTTCTAAATAGTGGTTCTATCATTCTACCAGTGGTTCTCCTATTGTTTCCATGTTTCTACCAGTCGTTCTAATAGTGATTTCAATATTTAAAAAGTGGTTCTACTAGTGGTTCCATTAATCTACCAGTTATTAAAATAGGGGTTCTATAATTCTACCAGTGGTTCTACTAGGGGTTATATCATTCTACCAGTGGTTCTACTAGAGGTTCTATCATTCTACCAGTAGTTCAATCATTTTACCAGTGGTTCTATCATTCTACCAATGGCTCTACTAGTGGTTATATCATTCTACCAGTGGTTCTACTAGTGATTCTATCATTCTACTAGTGGTTCTACTAGTGGTTTCATCATTCTACCAGTGGTTCTTTAAAGTGTTTCCATCATTCTACCAGTGATAACAGTGGTTCCATCATTCTACCAGCTGTTCTTTATAGTGGTTCTATAATTCTGCCAGTGGTTCTACTAGTGTTTCCATCATTATACTAGTGGTTCTACTAGTGGTTCCATTATTCTACCAGTGGTTCCACTAGTGTTTCCCTCATTCCACCAGTTGTTATATAATTCTACTAGTGGTTCTATCATTCTACCAGTGGTTGTGTCGTTCTACCAGTGGTTCTACTAGTGGTTCCATTATTTTACGAGTGGTTCTATCATTCTACCACTGGTTCTGTCATTCTACCAGTGGTTGTACTAGTAGTTCTATAAATCTACCAATGGTTCTATCATTCTACAAGTGGTTCTACTAGGGGTTCCATCATTCTACCAGTGGTTCTACTAGTGGTTCTATAATTCTACCAGTGGTTCTATCATTCTACCAGTGGTTCTACTAGGGGTTCTCTCATTCTACCAGTGATTCTATAATGTTACCAGTGGTTCTACTAGGGGTTCTATAATTCTACCAGTGGTTCTGTAATTCTGCAAGTGGTTCTACTAGTTTTTCTATCATTCTACCAGTGGTTCTACTAGTGTTTCTTTAATTCTACCAGTGGTTCTACAATTCTGCAAGTGGTTCTACTAGTGGTTCTATCATTCTACCAGTGGTTCTATCATTATACCAGTGGTTCTACTAATGGTTCTATCATTCTACCAGTGGTTCTATCATTCTACCAGTGGTTCTACTAATGGTTCTATCATTCTACCAGTGGTGATCAGTCTTCACTGAACATATTAACATTGTAGAAGATCTTCCTCGGATCAAAACCCCCCTCCCTTCCCCTATTACCACCCTCACCACCAGGGGAAGGGGCGGCTGTTTGATCCCCCTTCCCTCCTTGCGGGTTTAGCGCTCCCCACTACACCTTCCCACTCGTCCTCCCTCTTCCCCCCTCTCCCGATCCTCCTTCCTTTCTCCTCCTCTCCCACTCCCCCTCCCTCTTCCCCACTCCCCCTCCCTCTTCCCCACTCCCCCTCCCCATGAATGTGTAATATCGCTGGTCAGAGAGTATTAATAACTTAACATGCGAGGCACGACCCTTAGTGGGGGGAGGGGAGGGAGGGGAGAGGCGGGGAAGGGAGGGGAGGGAGGGGGATACCAGTGAGAGAGGGTGGGAATGGTTGTTGGGGTGAGGGTAGGGGGAGAGGGAGGGGGAATACTTTAATACCCCCATTAGCACCCCCCTTCTCTTAGAACCCCATTAGTATTCCCTTAGAACCCCTCTAGTATTCCCTTAGAACTCCCTTTAGTATCCCCTTAGAACCCCATTAGTATTCCCTTAAAATCCCTTTAGTATTCCCTTAGAACTTCCTTTAATATTTCCTTAGAACACCCTTAGTATTCCCTTCAAACCCCCCTTAGAATCCCCTTAAAATCCCATTAGTATCCTCTTCGAACTCCCTTTACTATCCCCTACGAACTCCCTTAGTATCCCCTTAGAACCCCATTATTATTCCCTTAGAGCCCCCTTTAGAATTCCCTTAGAACCCCTTTAGTCTACCCTTAGCATCCCCCTAGAACCTCCTTGGTATTTTCTTAGCACCCTTTACTACCCCCTTAGAACCCCCTTAATACCCGCAGCCCCCTTCTAACCCCTTAGGAGATTAGATAATAAATGGGCGCCCCTTTCATCCCTCACCCTCCCCTTTCCCTTGATCAATGACTTGAAAAGTCTAATTTAGGGGATGAAGAGAAGGGGTATTATCCCCTGAGAGGACCGAGGGTGTACACAGTGTACTGCGGGTGTACTGAGTGTACTGTGGGTGTACTGAGTGTACTGTGGGTGTACTGAGTGTACTGTGGGTGTACTGAGTGTACTGTGGGTGTACTGAGTGTACTGTGGATTTACTGAGTGTACTGTGGGTGTACTGAGTGTACTGTGGGTGTATTGAGTGTACTGTGGGTGTACTGAGTGTACTGTGGGTGTACTGAGTGTACTAAGTGTACTGTGGGTTTACTGAGTGTACTGTAGGTGTACTGAGTGTACTGTGGGTGTACTGATAATGTACTGAGTGAACTGAGAGTGTACTGAGTGAACTGAGAGTGTACTGAGTGTACATAGAGTGTACCGAGAGTGTGGAGATTGTACTGAGAGTTTACTGAGAGTATATGGAGTGTGCTGAGAGTATACTGTGAGTGTATGTACTGAAATGTACTGAGAGTGTATTGAGAGGTCTAATAGTGTACTCTGTGACATACTAAGAGTATGTTACATTGTATTAACTGTATGTCACACACACACACATGACCTCCCGACCAGTGAACCAGGTGCAAAGAGTATAACAAGCGGGGGCCCCTTGTTATGCTAGCACCTTGTTATGCTAGCACCTTATTGTGCTAGTGCCTTGTTATGCTAGCACTTTCTTATGCTAGCATCTTGTTATGCTAGCACCTTGTTATGCTAGCAAATTGTTATGCTAGCACCTTGTTATGCTAGCACCTTGTTATGCTAGCACCTTGTTATGCTAGCACCTTGTTATGCTAGCACCTTGGTTAAACACAATCACAAGACAGCTTAACAAAGTGTTGAAGCAATGTCTGGGACTCATGAAGCACCACTGACAGAGTTACCTTAAGTCTGGTCACTCACAGTTCAACACTGACAGAGTTACCTTAAGTCTGGTCACTCACAGTTCAACACTGACAGAGTTACCTTAAGTCTGGTCACTCACAGTTCAACACTGACAGACTTACCTTAAGTCTGGTCACTCACAGTTCAACACTGACAGAGTTACCTTAAGTCTGGTCACTCACAGTTCAACACTGACAGAGTTACCTTAAGTCTGGTCAATCACAGTTCAACACTGACAGAGTTACCTTAAGTCTGGTCACTCACAGTTCAACACTGACAGACTTACCTTAAGTCTGGTCACTCACAGTTCAACACTGACAGAGTTACCTTAAGTCTGGTCACTCACAGTTCAACACTGACAGAGTTACCTCAAGTCTGGTCAATCACAGTTCAACACTGACAGAGTTACCTCAAGTCTGGTCAATCACAGTTCAACACTGACAGAGTTACCTCAAGTCTGGTCAATCACAGTTCAACACTGACAGAGTTACCTCAAGTCTGGTCAATCACAGTTCAACACTGACAGAGTTACCTCAAGTCTGGTCAATCACAGTTCAACACTGACAGAGTTACCTTAAGTCTGGTCAATCACAGTTCAACACTGACAGAGTTACCTTAAGTCTGGTCACTCACAGTTCAACACTGACAGAGTTACCTTAAGTCTGGTCACTCACAGTTCAACACTGACAGAGTTACCTCAAGTCTGGTCAATCACAGTTCAACACTGACAGAGTTACCTCAAGTCTGGTCAATCACAGTTCAACACTGACAGAGTTACCTCAAGTCTGGTCAATCACAGTTCAACACTGACAGAGTTACCTCAAGTCTGGTCAATCACAGTTCAACACTGACAGAGTTACCTTAAGTCTGGTCAATCACAGTTCAACACTGACAGAGTTACCTTAAGTCTGGTCAATCACAGTTCAACACTGACAGA
This sequence comes from Cherax destructor, assembly GCA_009830355.1. Lineage (NCBI taxonomy): Eukaryota > Metazoa > Arthropoda > Malacostraca > Decapoda > Parastacidae > Cherax > Cherax destructor. The sequence continues at coordinate 2,796 of WNWK01020911.1, read as the reverse complement.
GTTACCTTAAGTCTGGTCACTCACAGTTCAACACTGACAGAGTTACCTTAAGTCTGGTCACTCACAGTTCAACACTGACAGAGTTACCTTAAGTCTGGTCACTCACAGTTCAACACTGACAGACTTACCTTAAGTCTGGTCACTCACAGTTCAACACTGACAGAGTTACCTTAAGTCTGGTCACTCACAGTTCAACACTGACAGAGTTACCTTAAGTCTGGTCAATCACAGTTCAACACTGACAGAGTTACCTTAAGTCTGGTCACTCACAGTTCAACACTGACAGACTTACCTTAAGTCTGGTCACTCACAGTTCAACACTGACAGAGTTACCTTAAGTCTGGTCACTCACAGTTCAACACTGACAGAGTTACCTCAAGTCTGGTCAATCACAGTTCAACACTGACAGAGTTACCTCAAGTCTGGTCAATCACAGTTCAACACTGACAGAGTTACCTCAAGTCTGGTCAATCACAGTTCAACACTGACAGAGTTACCTCAAGTCTGGTCAATCACAGTTCAACACTGACAGAGTTACCTCAAGTCTGGTCAATCACAGTTCAACACTGACAGAGTTACCTTAAGTCTGGTCAATCACAGTTCAACACTGACAGAGTTACCTTAAGTCTGGTCAATCACAGTTCAACACTGACAGAGTTACCTTAAGTCTGGTCACTCACAGTTCAACACTGACAGAGTTACCTTAAGTCTGGTCACTCACAGTTCAACACTGACAGAGTTACCTCAAGTCTGGTCAATCACAGTTCAACACTGACAGAGTTACCTCAAGTCTGGTCAATCACAGTTCAACACTGACAGAGTTACCTCAAGTCTGGTCAATCACAGTTCAACACTGACAGAGTTACCTCAAGTCTGGTCAATCACAGTTCAACACTGACAGAGTTACCTTAAGTCTGGTCAATCACAGTTCAACACTGACAGAGTTACCTTAAGTCTGGTCAATCACAGTTCAACACTGACAGAGTTACCTTAAGTCTGGTCACTCACAGTTCAACACTGACAGAGTTACCTTAAGTCTGGTCACTCACAGTTCAACACTGACAGAGTTACCTTAAGTCTGGTCACTCACAGTTCAACACACAGCCCCGGTGGCCTGATGGCTAAAGCTCTCGCCTGATGCACGGAGGGCCCGGGTTCAATTCCCGGCGGGGCGGAAACATTTCGAAGTGTTTCCTAACACACACACACACATACATACAACAGGCCTAGTGTCAAATCGACATGTGCCTAGGACAAAATGGTAACTAACTGAGAGACTTACCTCAAGTCTGGTCACTCACAGTTCAACACTGAGAGACTTACCTCAAGTCTGGTCACTCACAGTTCAACACTGAGAGACTTTCCTTAAGTCTGGTCACTCACAGTTCAACACTGAGAGACTTACCTCAAGTCTGGTCACTCACAGTTCAACACTGACAGACTTACCTCAAGTCTATTCACTCACAGTTCAACACTGACAGACTTACCTTAAGTCTGGTCACTCACAGTTCAACACTGACAGACTTACCTTAAGTCTGGTCACTCACAGTTCAACACTGACAGACTTACCTTAAGTCTGGTCACTCACAGTTCAACACTGAGCGACTTACCTCAAGTCTGGTCACTCACAGTTTAACACTGTGTTTCTTGCTTGTAAAACTTCGTATATAGTATTGTACATACATTGTACACGTACTTACATGCTGTTGTGGTAAATATATATAAGTATTTACTGGCTTCTGACTTTTGCTTGTTTCTCAGTCCTACACTGATTATCATGCTACAACCAGGTGTACAGTCCACAAGACTACACCTATGTTTGTAAAGTGGGGTACCTGTCCTGAAGCTGTTGTCTGCTGCATTGTCTCTATCATCCTACCTGCCGTGTTGCAAATCTGCTAAGTCGTTGCATGCTACTGCTTTGTGTTGCGTTGCGACGTGTGTTAGGTAGTTGGTGACTGTATATATCTTGCAAAACTTTGCCAAACTGTTATTACAACGTTGCTGGCGTATTGTTCCTCCTGTTGGCATAGAGTATCAACGAACTCTTACTGTTGCACACCTTCGTTAGTGTTTGAGTTAGCTAGAGTCAGTGTTGAGCACACCAGGGCGCAACGTGCCTTTGCTAAGGACGAATTTGATAAAGAGAAGGAGAGTAGACAGTTTCGACGCTCTGTGGATGTCAGTTTTAGCGTCCGGAAATCTGTGTTGCTAGTACCTCGTCCGAAGATAAAAGCTAGTTGAAAAATGTAACCAAGCCTAAGCATGGCCACTACAACATCAGTCAGTATTTGTAACCAAGCCTAAGCCTGGCCAATACAACATCAGTCAGTACTTGTAACCAAGCCTAAGCCTGGCCACTACAACATCAGTCAGTACTTGTAGCCAAGCCTAAGCCTGGCCACTACAGCATCAGTCAGTACTTGTAACCAAGCCTAAGCCTGGCCACTACAACATCAGTCAGTACTTGTAGCCAAGCCTAAGCCTGGCCACTACAACATCAGTCAGTACTTGTAGCCAAGCCTAAGCCTGGCCACTACAACATCAGTCAGTGCTTGTAACCAAGCCTAAGCCTGGCCACTACAACATCAGTCAGTACTTGTAACCAAGCCTAAGCCTGGCCACTACAATATCAGTCAGTACTTGTAGCCAAGCCTAAGCCTGGCCACTACAACATCAGTCAGTACTTGTAGCCAAGCCTAAGCCTGGCCATTACAACATCAGTCAGTACTTGTAGCCAAGCCTAAGCCTGGCCACTACAACATCAGTCTGTACTTGTAGCCAAGCCTAAGCCTT